>LZPO01116967.1:508710-527165 GCA_001675575.1 Neotoma lepida
TTTTTTTGAGACAGCATTTGTCACTGAGCCTGTTGCTCACCGGCTAGGTGACTGGCTGGCCATCAGGCTCCAAGAGCCCCCTGTCTCTGCTCTCCTAGTACCAGGATTCCAAAACCACAGGACAGNCTCTAGTGTTGGTTCTTGCCTTCCCCTTATTTGAGGCAGGGTCCCTTGTCCACTGCTGTGTACACAGAGGCTAGCTGGCCCCGAGCTCCTGGGGACTGTCCTGTCTGCCCCCCTTCCCAGCACACTGGGATGACAGACAGGGTCCCTTGTCCAGCCTCACGTGGGTTCTAGAGATCCCAACTCATGTCCTCAGGCTTGCCCAGCAAATGCTTTTCCTACCGAGCCATCTCCCTAGTTCCCTAAGCCATTTTTTAAGATTATGTGTCTAGGGCAAACTCCAGAAGCAAGACCTGGCACCCATTTTTCTNTTACAGTGAGGTCACCAAATCCCAGTGCGTTTTCTTGTTTGANTTAATCATGTGTCTTAAGCATGGCAGAAACGGTGTGAGGAAGTGTGATGGAGCTGAAACCACACACACCCCTAAGAAAAAACCCTTCCGTAAACGGAAAGAACTTGCTATGTCCGGATTCGGAGAAGGCATTCACNACCAGAGTCTATGTTGAAATGCGTAGCTTTGTTCTTTGACTTCCTAGTTTTAAAAAAAGAACTTCCAGAAAGACACTTCCTAGAGGCCTGGGCAATGCTTAGGGGAGGTTTTTGTGTGACATCCATTTAATATTCCACTGAAATCATCCCCACATAAAGTCCTCGGTATATCCAGTTGAGTGCTTCACATTCCTCAGTGGGCCTGCCCTCCTGGTCATGGGCAGTCCTGGGGGGTAGAGGACTAAGGGCTGGGGCTGGCAGCCTGCCCTCTTGTGCAACACATCATTTGCTCTTCTGCATTTCTGAAATGAAGGCCCAGCACTGAGCTGATTTTATTTGTAAATGTGTTACACATTTATTTGCCCATGATGCAACACATGGGTCATGGTGTTACACACGATGTGGGATTTCCAGATTATGTTGGGAAATAGAACTTTTCTTCACGTTTCTTATACAAGCAGGGCAGGGGTGGATCCGCCTTGTCGAGTGCTTTATCCGTGCCCCTCCCATGCAGGGCTGCTATTTTTCATAACTGTTGTGTACGTGAGATTATGCAGCCGTCCGTCGATGCGTTCCAGGGCTTTGTCTTTCNGTGTGTATCCGATTTTCCCTGAACGATGCCTTTGGATTTCTCCCTGTCGTTGGTCTGAAGTTTCTTTTCCACGCTCTTTTTTTATTTTTATCATGGAAAATATTAGGGTTTTTTTTTATTGTTGTTGTTTTTCACAGATTACTATTATCTGAACCACTGGAGTGATGAGGGAGCTTTCCCTCAAATTACTTAAAGTGGTAGATACTTCAAAGTAACTGTCCAAAGATAAGAACAGCGTATTAGTGTTTTAATTTCCCATTTCTTTCCAGCCTTCCCTTTTTGTTTGAAGTTTATTATACCAAAACACCCTGTCTGATGAAATGGGTGCTGGTCTTCTCTGGAGCGCCTCTCCGTGTGATCCTAAGATTCTGTTGCTTTTAGATATATTTAATTTATTAATTTGATTATGCTGTTAAAATACTCTCCCAGGCCATCTGACCCCGTGAGATTAATTAAAGAATCTAGAGTGAGATAGAATTGTATGGGTTACTTTGAACTTCATAGGAAGTGTGCTTCCAGTACTGAGAGGTCATTGGCCCATGTTGCTTTAGAATAGCGATGCCATCAGGACCTGTGGTAAAGTTACTGCAGACCACTAAGAAAACACGTCAAGTGAGTTCATGCTGCATCTCTCTTTCTCTTCCCTGTGTGTTGCAGCGCCAGCCAGCCTTTGACACCTTTGATGGCTCTCTGTTTGCTGTGTTCCCCTCTCTCAGTGAAGAGCAGACACTCCAAGAAGTGCCCACGGGCTTGGATTCTGTCTCCCATGGTAATTCGCCCCTCCAACCTAGCAGAGATGATGCATAGCTTCCTTCAGTAGCTGGGTTAATAAAGGCATGANCAGTTAATAAAGACAGATCGTTCTCCAGCCAAGAATGCTGATATCTTGAGTATTTGGTATAGACAGTCTGATGGACAGCTTCTCCCAGTGCCTGGGAGAAGGCAGTTTTCCTCTTGTGGGAGTAAACTGGTCATTCTGGTGTCTTCATGTGTGATAGCCACCTGTGAGCTGAGAACCTATTGTCACTCATTGCCAGGAACTTTGAGAGTCCCACTTTGGGTGTTTTCAAACACTTCCTCATCTCCCTGGTGTCTTCTTCAAATGGAAGGGAGTGGACATTGAAATGTGTCCCAGTTTCTAATGTTCAGTTCACATTTCTAGTTAAAACACCCCAATGTGCAAGCGTGTGTACACATTTGCACATACACACACACACACACACACACACACACACACACACACACACACACCATTTTTCCCTTTGAATTTGGGGACAACAAATTACTCTTGCTCATCCTAACCCATCTGTGTTTTGGTAGTAGTTCTCAGTACTATTCTTTATGCTACTCAAAGGACTTAGCATGTCAGATACATCTCTACAATTACTTCATAGAGTTCTTGGTTGGACACATTCCAGATTGATTTGTCATACGAAGTGGGTGCTGGAAAACATAGCCCAGAAAGATCTATCAAAGCGTCTGTGCTTTCGTAAGCATGGCGTCGTCTGGCAATCATTTATCATTCCTGAGATTTCTGAGAGCATCAGAGAAGACTGTTTTTCAAAAATTTGGGGATGTGCCTGTTTCAGCACAGTGTGGAGTGCTGTCTAAGACTGACATGCCCAAGTTCCTTTGCTGTCTGCTCAGCTTGATGGACACAATTCCCCCATCAGACATCAGTCACTGAAGGCAGCCAGGGACTGTCCAGCTTTTGGGCATTGCAATACGACATTGTCATCTACAAAGGCCACACTCAAGAACCATGCAATCAAATTACAAAAAAAAAAGTAAACTCTTATATTTTGAATACCTCTGACAGTTTGGCGCTACATTCATCGTTATCTGGGCTATGTACAGGACGCAGGCTGCAAGGCGGGACACATCTGAAGCCTTTTGAACAAAAACCCTACAATTTAAAATGTTTAAATACGATTTAGGTAGAAGTGGTGTCTNTGTGTGTGTACGTGCTTTATGAAGCTTTGCAAAATACAATATTTGATTTTTATTTTAAAAGTTACACACACACACACACGAGGCAGGGTGGGGGGGACTTGGCCAGGTTGACTTGGAACTCACTATGTAGTCCAGGTTACCCTCATTATCCTCCTGTCTCTGTTTCCCAAATGCTGAGATTACAACTGTGTACTGCCAAACTCATTTTTATTCTGGATTCTTCTTTTTGTATGTGGAATTCTAGGAAGCATAATTGGTTTTGGTTCTTAATGCCATTGCTTACTTTTTTCAAGGAAAAATAGCATGTCAAATTATATCTCTGGGATTATTGTAAGAGTATACTTTTAAAAATTTTTTTCTTGTCTGCTTTTGGAGTTTTTTGGTAATACTGGGTCTAGAACCCATGCATGCTAGGTGAGTGCTCCAGCACTGAGTTACATCCCCATGGCTGTAGTCTGTTAATGAATCCTGTTAAGATTTGTGATCACAGTTCCTGGAGACCGGGGCTTATCCTAAGTTCCTGTTGACATTGCCACCCTGGTCCTGATGTCTCTGTGCTCTCTTCTCTAGACTCAGCCAGCTGTGAACTACCCTTGCTCACGCCGTGCAGCAAGGCGGTGATGAGCCAAGCCTTAAAAGCCACCTTCAGTGGCTTCCACAAGGAGCAACGGCGTCTTGGCATTCCCAAAAGTAAGTGCTGGGTTTTGAGGCTGGGGAGTCCCTGGAAGACATGTGTGGGACTGGTTTGGCTGGGCCTGTCTTCAAGATGCTCTTGGTTGTCTTGCAAGTAGCAAGAATGTAGGAGGAATGTAGCTGCCCTGTGCCTGTGGCCTGCTGCACACCTAACCCTGCACTCATTGAACACCAAGTGCCACTGGTGTCTTGGAACACACCTGGGTCACAGCACAGTGGTGTCTCAATCATTTTGTGGGTTTGGAGCTGTCTAGGCTTGGTGAATTGTTGAAGGCCACTATGGCCTCCCTGCCTTCCAGCTGTTCACCAGTGTTTTTCTTTCTTGCCTTCCCTGCACAGACCCCTGGCTTTGGAGTGAGCAGCAGGTGTGCCAATGGCTACTCTGGGCCACCAATGAGTTCAGCCTGGTGAACGTGAATCTGCAGCGGTTTGGCATGAATGGCCAGATGCTGTGTAACCTTGGCAAGGAGCGTTTTCTGGAGCTGGCACCTGACTTTGTGGGTGACATCCTCTGGGAACATCTGGAGCAGATGATCAAAGGTAAGGCTGCAGGACTTGGGGAAGCAGGAACCCAGACAGCAGGAAGGTGTGCCCTTCCACCTCAGGCTGCCCAGTGGAAGAGTCCATTGCTTTAGAACACCCCCAAGCGAGTCAAATGGGAGGCGATGACAGGTCTTCATTCCNTAGAGCGAAGTGTGTGCGATGTTCGTGCCAGGTGTAGCCACAAGGCAATAGCCTGAGTCACCAAATTGTTGGTTGTTGCCAGGCTGCACTGGTTATGCCAGCTCAGAGCACCTTGGATATGTAGGCCAGCCAGGGTGCCAGGTAGATGAGCTCACTGGAAGAGCCAAGAGAGATGGGGATGATTGAATGTAAGGCAGCATACACAGATCATTGTAGATTTTATAGGAAAATTACTCCAGTCCACTGATGATTTTGGAGTGCAGACTATAACTATACAACTATATAACTATAACTAGACTCGTATACACACCAAAATGTTAAGGGTAAGCACTGAACTCAGAAATCTCATTGAGGCTAGAGACACTCTTATCTCAGACCTCAAAGATCACTGAGGCCTGCTTAGAAGATACCTGGGTTTAAATGAGGGACAGTTCCAGTTAGACTAACTTAACGTTAAAAAGCCAAAAAGGAAAACGGTTAGCACCATAATTAGACACATCTGCTTTTCAACATATAAACTCAGAACCTCATTTGGGGTTCTGTTGCCAGGGCTGTTTAGTTATGGCTTCCTAGAGCCAAGGAAGCTGACTTAAAAGACTCCCCGATTCTCTGGGAACATGGACTGGTCTTACCCAATGCGTTTCTGGGCCGCTGTTCATATGGTGAGCTGTTCAGTGTGTGCGTTTGTGTTGCTTGGCTTCAAGGGATGGAGTTTGTGATCATGTGTTCCTAATGAGGGTCCTTACACAGAACACACACTCTCCCTGTGGACCTCACAACGTCCCAGACTAACCTTTAGAGGATGTTAAGCCTCCCAGGGGCAGGAACCAAGTCCATTTCCTTCACCCACTGTTTTCCCAGCCCCAGGACAGATGGCTTTTCATAAACATCGATGTGAAATGAATATACATACTGGACTGTTCTAGACAGTGATGTCATCGATTTTAGAAAACTTATCCCAGATTATTAGAAAAATGTATCGTAATGTTTTTTTTTTTTTTTTAAAAGACACATAAGGGGGTTGAAATCATGGGATGGAATGTGAAGGGCAAGGTGAGTCGTTCCGATATCCGCAATACAGGAGCGTGGACGTGTTGCTTTTCTTGTGGAGTTTTTAAACTGGGTTTGACGTCTTCTGTGTCTGCTTTTCAGAGAACCAAGAAAAGTCAGAAGACCAATATGAAGAAAACTCACACCTCAACGCAGTTCCTCATTGGATCAGCAGCAATACATTAGGTCAGTCAGGTGACCCTTTCTTAAAATCTCTGGCTTTAGTTTTTCAAACCCCTCAGGTAGCCTAGACCTCTTCCTGTGGTGGCTACACATGGGTATTGACCTACTAAGCAGCTGGAACATGGCAGACCCACGTGAAATATGTAATGAGAATCTGAGACTCTGACTCATCTCTGCTAACTCAGAGGTCATAAAATGAAACCAAGAATATAAACTATTCCTTGATGAGTTAGGATACTGTTTATATATTGAGGTGACCGCTGATATGCTGACCAGTTAAAATGGAAAATTGACTTCACCTGTTCCTGGTGTTTTTAATGTGGCCACTGGAAAACTTAACCTTGCTTAAGGGGCCTGTGTAATCTCTAGGAGTCAACACTGTTCAAGGCCATCCTAACTATAAAGAGGAAAAAGAAATCAGGAGACACTAATGTAGTATAGCAGAGGATGTGGCCACAAATGTGTGGAAGACAGTCGCTGTGCTCTGAGTTTGGCACCCGAGACACCTGTCTCAAAACAGGGTCTCCTGGGGGTGGCTCACAAGGTCAGGTGTGGGTCTTAGCTGTTGTGATGTTGACTTTAACAGCTCTGCCATCTGACCCATCCTTGTGTTCAGGCTTTGGCATGGAACAGGCTCCCTATGGAATGCAGGCACAAAGCTACCCCAAAGACAGCCTCCTGGACAGCATGTGTCCGCCCTCAGCAACGCCTGCAGCTCTTGGCTCCGAGCAGGAGTTTCAGATGTTGCCCAAGTCTCGGCTCAATACCGTCAGTGTCAATTACTGTTCCGTCAGCCAGGACTTCCCCGGCGGCAACTTGAATTTGCTCACCAATAACTCTGGTAAGAGAACATTCTGGAATAAGGTTGTTGGTTTGTCCTGGAAGCCATTCAGGATTGAGAGGTGCTTGGTAAGGGCATCCTGTCCTCTGCTGTTGGAGAAGGAGGTTAAAGGACGGGGTCACCTTCCGTGTGACTTTCCAAAAAGCACAACCCTGTTTGAAATCCTNGTCCGAGTTCTGTAGGTATCGAGTGAGCAATACTGAATAGCTTACCCACTTTAAGCTAACCTCCTCGAGGTGGAGGACTCTNGTTGAGACACATGGGAGTGTCCACACATCTCAGGTTGTACATCTGGTTGAATTAACACAGCTGTGCACACCTATGTTACAGCCATCCACGTAGAGATAGAAGTTTNTAGCTATCTGTAAAGTTCTTNCTGTCNCTTCCCAGCCCTCTTCACAGATTAGTTTCTGCTGTCCTGGGGCTTCACAGGGATGGGCTCCTGCTAACTGTTTTCTTTGGGATTTGTCTGTGTTGTAGCATTTGTTCCTTCTTGTGGCTATGTAGCATTCTACATTTTATCCACNCCTCTANTGGAGGAAGGTGTTACTTGTACATAACCTTGTCCTAAGAAACTAGCACCTGAGTTTAAGGGTGCTTGGAGGGGTTCTGAATGATGCTGTACCTGAAGTGTATATATCTGTACTGGGGGTAGCTGGCAATAATGCAGGAATTGGGACCAAGCTGCACCTGAATCGATGACCCAAGGCCGCTGGCCCTTCTCACATCTTGGAGGGGTCTTAGCATGTGTTTGGTTTTTTTTTTTAACAGGGAAACCCAAGGACCACGACTCTCCAGAGAATGGTGCAGACAGCTTTGAGAGCTCTGACTCGCTGCTGCGGTCCTGGAACAGCCAATCNTCCCTACTGGATGTGCAGCGGGTGCCTTCCTTTGAGAGCTTCGAGGAGGACTGTAGCCAGCCACTGTGCCTCAATAAGCCAACCATGTCCTTCAAGGACTACATCCAAGAGAGGAGTGACCCAGTTGAGCAAGGCAAACCAGTTATTCCTGCGGCTGTACTGGCTGGCTTCACCGGTGAGTGTGCACTCAGGGCCCCATCGAGCTCCTGTGTGACTGCAGTGTCCATCATGCTGCTGTGACACTCTTCCAAGTTTGGCTGTGACACTCACACTCTGAGGTTCCCTGTATCCAAGTCCCACAAGACCAGGCTTGCAGAAATTTTCATGTTAGGCTCTCCNGGGTGGGAGAAGATCCCAGGCCACACCCTCTACCTGGGACAGGAGGTGGAGGAGTGGGAGAGGGGACAGATGGACAGACTCGTCCTGGCTCTGACTCACACTCTGGATCTCTAGGAATGTAAACTGGCCTGGGGAAGGGCGGGAGCTAGCTCACAGGCTGCCAGCTCTATTTACCTCTCGTGGCCTCCTAAACCATCTGAGAGGAAGAGAGAGCTCTTCTAGGCAGAGAACAAATCTTAAAGCTGTTTTTAGAACCAGACAATTTCAAAACTGGGGCAGAAATACCAAGAATGTTCATTTTCACTGCTTCAGATGCCTTTAAATAGACCCTCTTCTCATACACTGGCCATAAGAAGCCACTGTGGATTTAAAAAAAAAGCCACTTTAAAAAATGTAAGATTAAAATGAGGATGTGTGGATTTTTTTCATCATCAAAAATGAATGGCTACATATATGTATTAAGACTCATAAAGGGGTGTGAACCTAAGGCCATTTCGATACTTAGGAATCCAAGGATTACTAAGAAAACCCCACAGAATTAGGAGTGTCTACCTGGATGGTAATAGTAGTAGTACTGTTTGTTGGCTAGCCCAGCCTGTGGCCAATGGTATTACCATGGGTAGTGTGGAAACCCACTGAGGAATCAGTTCAGAGATGACAAGCCCTAGCGGCCACTGAAGTGAGTCAGCTCAGTCTGGTTCCATCTGAGGCCTTTCTCTGTGTCCCCAAAGCCTTTTCATATTTGCAGGCAAGGTGACAGCTGGGCTTAGGGTCGGATCTCAGTTTCTTCCCTGAACCATGATAGGGAACCAAGACAAGTTGCTGTCCTGAGTACATCCTTAAGAAAGACAAGGCTGCAGGAAGCCCCCTTCTCCAAGTGGTAGCTCTGAGTGCCCGTGGAGCAAAGACAGACTGTTGTCAATACAGGTCACCCCATGAGTGTGTTGCATGCAGGAGGTCTCACATGAAACCGTTTGCTTATGGTCATGAAAGAAGTGCCTGTGATGAAATGACCCTTGAGTACCCACCCCAGCCCCCGAGGGTGTTTCTAGAAATAAACTTTTAAAGTTCTCATACAGGAAAGCATTAAACAGCAGGAGGATTAGCCAAGGAAGAGCCTTGGTTCAGCCATCCTCTTGGAGGAGGAGTAGGTAGGAAGGNGAGGTTACTGNAGCTTCTGTCCCTTAAAGTNTATCCCTGANGCCCCACCTGCTCATCAGCACAATGCCCGGTGGGGTCACTGGTCACTGGGAAGGTCAGATCCCTGCTGACCTTGCAGAATCCCCTGTAACCTGCCTCCCTTTATCCCCAGGAAGTGGACCAATCCAGCTGTGGCAGTTTCTTCTGGAGCTGCTCTCTGACAAGTCCTGTCAATCCTTTATCAGCTGGACAGGGGACGGATGGGAGTTCAAGCTTGCTGACCCTGATGAGGTATAACCACTTGCACTCCCAGCCCTAGTTCATCACATTGGGTTCTAAAGCTATCCCTGGGCACAAGGAAAGTCAACAGAGCNAGCAAGAGCCCTTCCTCCATCAGGAGTGCCCTGACTCTTGGGCTAGCTAAACTGAAGCCACTGTCGTGTTGATGAATGGGTCTGGTGTCCTTTGGGCAGTACCCTCCCTCCATGTCTGTCAGAGGTTCTCTGGTAACCCTCAGCAAGTTCTGGAGGGAGTTCACCTTTGTCCCAAGTTGGATAAGGCACATCAGCCAGGCAGCCTTCAGGGTTGGCCCCGGGGCTCTCTGCTGGAGATGGCTTTGGTAGGCATGATGCCAGCAATAGANGTANTNTAATCAATCTGTCCCCGTCTCTGTGTCTTGGGGAATAAGCATGTCTCATGGGCCAGCATAGTCTCTACAGCTATCACATGACTTGAAATGTGTCTCTGTTGGCAGAATGGCTGCCTAGCTTTGCTCACATCCATGGCTTCCCTTCCCAGCACCACAGAAATCAGGTGTGATGGCGCATGCCTGTCTGTAATCCCAGCAGCGAAGTGGAGGTTGGCGGATGAGTGGCTAACCTGAGATACATGAGACTCTGGCTTTTTAAAAGATGGGGGAGGGTTGAGTCAAAATAAGAATTATGGAGGACGGCTAACAGCAGATGTCCCTGTCAGAGGCACTCCTGGTTCCAAATAGTTGGCCCCAGTTGCTGAGATGGAGCTGAGAGCGGAGACAGGGACATCACTGGCCCTTGTTCAGAGAAGCATCTGTGCACATTTAAAGTGACCCAGACAAGTGACTGTTAGGTCTTTTAGGGTGAGCATCTGGGGTCAGGGGAGCCAGTCATGGTTCAGGAGTGGACACAGGTGACTCTGGCCTTTCTGTGTCTTCCCAAAGGTGGCCCGCCGGTGGGGAAAGAGGAAAAACAAGCCAAAGATGAACTACGAGAAGTTGAGCAGGGGCTTACGCTACTACTATGACAAAAACATCATCCACAAGACGTCAGGCAAGCGCTACGTGTACCGTTTCGTGTGTGACCTGCAGAACTTGCTGGGGTTCACTCCTGAGGAACTGCATGCCATCCTGGGTGTCCAGCCTGATACAGAAGACTGAGGTCCTCAAACAACCCTGAGCTGGCCCCAGGCCCGGGGACTTGAGTGGGAAGCCCGTCCTGACCCACTGTTCCAAAAACCCATGGGAGGGCAGGATGGAACCCCTCTGGGAGTCGTCAAGCAGCAATGGCCTTCTTTCATCCCATGCCTCTTCCACAAGGCCAACTCCCCNGTGGTGGAAGGTGGCATGATTTCTCTGCCCTGTAGCAAGACCTGGAAGGGAAGAGGCTCTGGGGAAGCCACCATAGCACCGAGCAGGCTGTGTGCTGATCACAGTCGTCATGGCTGTCTGAGATGCTCCAGGGAGCCAGCATGTGATGGACGCACTGCAAAACAGTGTCTTTCCTTTGGCCTTTTGCCACCAGGAGTAGCAAAAGCAAAAGCCGCCTCCTCTTGAGAGCGGGCTAGGCAGGTGGAGAGCAGCGATGGCTCTATTTCGGAATCNGTTTGTACATATTACTGTATCTTATAATGTCAGAATCCGCCAACAGTTCTATTTAACAGAAATTGTATATTGTATTTAAAGTAATTATAACTGTGTTTGAATCAAGAATGTGATACCTGATAGGTTATCTTTTTTTTTTTTTTTTTCACTAGCACATAGGAACGTCATTTTACACAGATTTAATCTCTTAGGGGCCGACTGAGAGAAATCGTAATATACTGTTTTCATTTGATTTTTCCAACAGGAATGGGGTCTGAGGAATGACCCCTGGTTTTTACTTTTGTTTTGTTGTTGTTGTTGTTATTTTAGTTCTGATTTGCTCATTATCTGGCCAGGACTTTGTATATTGGGGTTTTTTATAAGAAATTTAATGTTATTATTTTAGGGGGCCTCAGGCCTTTCCACTTCCTCCTGGACTGTAAAGTAAAAGCTGTAAAGCAGTATTTTTCTTGACAAATGGCACGTGTTTTCCACTTCTGCATGCCTTAAGTCGGTTTATACACAAATGTATTTTATTTTTTGGCGTAACTGTGTTTTCCAGGCAACTCCCCCTCCCCCTAGCCAGCCGTTTTCCTTCCTTTGCCCCAAGGTATTCTGTGTGACTACAATAAGAAGACTATTTTTGGAAATATATGACTCCTTTTCAGAGATCAGAAGGGATTTATGTAGCAGCTATTTTTACTGCAAAAGCAACTCACTGGAAAAAAATTGTAATTTGTACGAAAGCTTTATTTTTATCTTAGCTTGTGTAAAGGGAAATGTGTTGGGCAGGGCTGAGGGCAGTCGGGAGGGATCTTCCATCAGCTTTGACCTTAAATGAAGCATGGCGCTTCCCATCTTGCTGACCTGCGGTGTTCCTTACCATCTGGGTTGCATGTTCTTCTTTCTGCTCCGTGTCCTCAGAGGGTTGGCTCCTCTTACTTTCTTGGCCATGGGTACCCAGAAGCACAGACAGGGCAAACAAGATGGGAAACAGTGTGGAGTGGTTTGATGTTCTTATCTGGTGAAGAGCTCACTCCACCGTGAGACCTCACACTTTCATCCAGTCATTTGGTTTCAAAAGTGGACGACAGGCTTTGCCATTTGTCAGCAGGGTGGCCTAGCCAGCAGGTGACACTGATACAGAGTCATCATACCACAAGACCTCACAATGGACACAAAACCAGCTGGGACCTGCTGTGCCAGTCCTGGGAGTCTTAGCCTGCAAGCCCAGAAGAAAAAAAAAAATGCTTTGCAGTTAAGCAGAGGATGCCTTTCAAAGGGGACCTGTGCNTCACTGGGACATCTGTCTAACACATAAACAGACATGGGACTGGGAACGTGCTCCTGTCAAAAGCTTAGCTATCACTTCAGTTTATATGCATTTGAGCCACATGAAATTGCCAAGTTTAGCCTGAATTTTGTCAGCCAAGATGGTGGCTTTACNTGGTTGAATCTAACAGTTATGGAAGTCCTTGGAAGTCTTTGGCNTGGTCTTAAGTATAAAGGTTTTGTAATTTGGCCTTTTCTTCCTCAAATAATAAAGTATTTGGTTTATGCCAATGCCTCCTTGTAATGTTGGCTCCTTGGAATATTTCTCCTTCCCAGTCCTAATACAAAGGAGGTAGATGAGAATTTTGAACCTATTCTGTACCCTCATCTNTATGGCATGAAAGTCCAGTCTACAGCTCATTCATTGGTCTAGAAACAAGATGAAATCCATTCCTGAAGGAATTAGAAAAAAACCTGTTTTTTGTGAAAAATTACCAAGAAAGGATTGGAATACGAAGGTTGACCTTGTCTTCGTGAGAAGTCTGGAGAGAGGAAAATTTTAGGAAGCTTGTGAAATGTTAGAATTTGAAGTTGAAGCACCTTTTCACTTGAGGCCACAGCTCTGCTACCCTCACTGCAATTCTGATAGTGGTAAGACAACAATATGGCTCATGGTCACAGAACACATGTTGTGGCTCCCAGGCTGTTTCCACACTCTAGAATCCACAAGTACTAGGAAGCAAACCACACCCAGGCCTCACAAGTTTCCCAACTGCCTGTGACAGTGTTAAGACTATGGGAGTCAGCAGGGGGCAAAATCAGTGTTTCACACCCTCCAGGGAGTTGGCAGCAAATGAGTAAACCATAATCCTAGCCATCCCTGCTTATCGTATTACAAATTAATTTTTTAAAAATTCAGTCATGGCTAGAGAGGTNAGGTAGCTCAGCAGTTAAAGCACTTGTTCTTGCAGAGGGACCCAGGCTTGGCTCTCAGCACTCACCCTGNAGCTCACAAACACCTATAACTCCATTTCCGGGGGCTCCAACACTCCCTTCCGGCTTCTGTGGNAGTGTAAGCATGTGGTGTACACACATGCAGACAAGTACAAATTTTTTATTTTTATTTTTACTTTTTTTTGTTTGCTTTTGTTTTTGTTTTGAGACAGGATTTCTCTGTGTAGTCCTGGCTGTCCTGAAATTCACTCTGTAGACCAGGCTGGCCTCAAACTCACAAACTCACAAGAGATCCTCCTGCCTCTGTCTCCCAAGTGCTGGTATTAAAGGCATGTGCCACCACCACTCCTCTACAAATTTTTTAAATGTTCAGAATTTTCATTTCAAAATCATACGTATTCACATAATAGCATCTAATATTTTTTTCAAGTATAGTACAGTGTTGTTTCCTATGTTTGCACATTTCTTTAATGTTTGGACTCTTGTATCTTGAGTATATAAAGAAAATCAGGCCTAACAGATTCATAATCAAAGCAAGGAAGCATATTCAACAACAATGTGTCNTATTGTGGATACTCTATATGATACTGCAANACACACACACATGGTGATGAGGAGAGGTTAGCTGTGATTGGGTGAAGCCATACAACAAGCTTCCTGCTACTTACATCAGTCTAGCTTGGATCCTTGCCCATGCATAATTTGTAACTTGCATTGGTTATTTGGAAAATACTGCTTCAAATGAGAACGCAGTTTAGTAGACACTGTCAAAGGGTTNCTGGACTTAATGCCATGCCCAACTTTACAGAAAAGCTCCAGGAAGCTTATCAGGCTCACAGTGTATACAAATTCTTAAACATTGAAAGTCCAACCTTTTATCATCAACAACCGTCTTTTCCTAAATTGTTTACTTTGAAGAATCAAACTTGTCTCATTTAATTTTGAGAAACAGCCAGCCAAATACCCATGGTAAGATAGAGTTTGCCAATTGTTCTTTCAGGTAAAAACCTTATTTGGAGGAAGTGGTTAGTTTAGCTGGTAACTCTGACATGGCTACATTTCCTTGGGGCAGTCACCNTATTTATTTGGAGTGCTGCAGACCTCTTTTACAGAGACNTTAAAAAGATGTCTGTNCTGTGAGCAAATGGATCTTAACTGCCTTATCGAATCCATTTTTATATGTGACCTTTGTCTGGGGTTCTTTGTTCTTTACAATGTGGTGAAGAAAGCAGTGACAGTCAGTCTGCTCTGACCTCTGAAGAGGCGCCAGGAGTCTTAATAGTTTTTGTGTTTGCACCAAGGCCAATGTCAACACAGTAAAAAAGAGTAAACAGATTAGTATTATTACAAAACGTTTTTAACCGTAAAGATAGCCGCAAGAGCATCTTAGAAACCCCAGAAGCACACTTTGAGAGCCATTCTAGAAAGGAGAGAAGCTCACAGAGAAGCTTGCACAGATCAAAAAGAATAGACTATGGCAGAGGCAGGCAAATGAGCCCTGGACCCCTGTGACCCAGAGTCCTGGTAAGCATTGCATTCCTCCATAGTTAACAAGGATGCATTTTTACTTAAACAAATACTTGAAAACTTTCTTGTTCCTTTATGATGCACCACTCCAATTCTAAACCTTCTAAGAAAATTAGTGTATTTTACCACATATATTTGATAGTTCTGAATCATATTGAATTGTAATTATCTGCTTAATAAAAGTGTTAGTTTTCTGTCACTAAAACAAAATACTTGAGATAACCTATTTATACAGATAACAGGTTCTTCAGGCTTACAGCCTGGAGGTGTCAGTCCCCTGGTCAGCTGGCTGCACTGTGGTGAGCAAATGCGTCATGGTGCCATCTTTGGNCACAGCAGAGCTCCCTGGCTTGTGACCAGAGAGCAGCAGAGAAAGACGAGGTNTGCTCCACATGATCTGAGGACCCCTGAAGACTTCTCACCAGGCCCTAATGGGGATCAAGTCTTCAACATATGGACATTTGAGGACATTCAAAGATAGTAACATGATATGACTCAGAGAACTATCTCTAGGCTTGTGAGATGGCCTTGCAGGTAAGCACTTGCCTCCCAAACCTGGTGACCTGAGTTCAATCCCCAGAACCCACAGCNAAAAAACCAATGACTGAAGGTTGATGTGGCATACACACACAACAAATTAATTCACGTTTTAAATTTTTTAAAGCTTTTTCATTGTTTCCCTGTGATACCAGGAATTGAAAAACANGGTCCTGTGTTTGCTAGGCAAGCTGCATCCTCAGCACTTGAGTCATTTAGAGAAACATCTCTGTCCTTTTTAAAATTCTATTATTTTCTCTGAAGGTACAAAAAAATGATGTGTGGTGTTTGGCTTTTTTTTTTTTTACCACGTGACTATATTTTTTTTGGTTTTTCTAGACAGGGTTTCTCTGTGTAGCTTTGGCGCCTTTCCTGGAACTCACTCGGTAGCCCAGGCTGGCCTCGAACTCACAGAGATCCGCCTGCCTCTGCCTCCCGAGTGCTGGGATTAAAGGCNTGCGCCACCACCGCCTGGCAGCAATCCTTTTATACAAGGTAATTCGTCATTTGTGAAGATATTATCAATTCAGATATTTTTATACTTGTGACTGATTTCAATTTAATATAATTTTTATAAAATTTACCAAAAAAAGAGAAGGGAACTTATATATGCAGAAAAGTCATTTTTTCTTTAACATTCTTATTACATGTATATGAGAGAGAGAGAGAGAGAGAGAGAGTATTCATGTGGAAGTCTGGAAAAAACTTGTGAGAGCTCATTCTCTCCTTCCACCATGTGCATCCTAAAGATCAAACTCACATTATTAGGCTTGGCCGAGAACGTGTCTTTATCCACTGATCCATCTCACCAGCCCCTCATACTTTTCTTAACATGCTCAAAACTGAGACCCTGATGAGGTGAGGAGTGTAGCCTCTCTGTGGTGGGAAAACAGTAAAATTAAAACTGGGACGGTGGTGTACACTTTGTAATTCTAAAACTCAAGAGGCAGAGGCGGGAGGATTGTCAGAAGTCCAAGGCCGTCTTACTCTACATATCAAGTTCCAGGCTTGCCAGAGCTTTTTAGTGAGAAAAACAAGACAGANAGGAATTCAATCACTCTGGGCTCACACCACCTCCTAGCCACCCCTGGCCTGTTGCTGCCTAGCTTCCTTTTCCAACAGTGTTTCCAGACGGTGAGGAGAACAAACTCCTGGCAGATGATGAAGAATCCAATGGAGCTGTTCAGTGGGATACGTGAGNTGCAGGGTGTGGATGCTGAAGGGGTGAGGTAGGAGGAGCTGGGTGCAGAGTTGGGATNGCCTCATTATCCTTCTCTCCCNAAAACAGGTTCATTGAGATGGGGAGGCAGTCGTCAGGTACTGCTGTGTGAGCCAGGACATGTGATGCACTCACTCTGCTTCAGCTTCCCCTTCATGAAGTGAAGTCCCTGGTTGGGTATGGGTTGTAAACTGGGATGTGAGCAGGGGAGGAGTGGGACATGGACTGCATAATCAGAACTCTCTAGCCAGGGAGTCTGTGAGAATGTAATGATTCCCAACAACCATGCCTCCAACAGCGTGAGCCAAGGTGTACCAAGCCAGAGTCTGAAGATGCAAGGGTTCCCGACAATCATGCCTCCATTCTTATAAGAAGCAGCTGTAAATTAAAAACTACTTTGAGGTTTCATTCTACCCCAGTCAGAATGGCCAAGATCAATAAAACAAATGATAGCAGATACTGGCAGGGATGACAGAGACAGGGGACACTTATTCATTACTGGTGGGAGTGAAAACTTACACAACTACCATGAAAATCAGTGTTGGGGGTTCCTCAAAAGGCTGAAAATCAACCCACCACAATATCCAGCCATACTACTCTTGGTCATATTCCCAAAGAACTCTATATCCNACTTACTACAGAGACACTTGCTCATCTACGTTCATTGCTGCTCTATTCATAATAGCNAGAACAAGAAACTGCCCAGATGTCCATCAACTAATGAGTAGATAATGAAAATCCAGAATATTTACACAATGGAATATTTTGCAGCTGTTAAGAAAAGTNAAATTATGAAATTTGCAGGCAAATGGATAGAGCTAGAAAAAAAATCATCCTGGGTGAGGAAATCCAGAACAAGACAAATTGTGCATGTTTTCTCNTATATGTGGCTGCTATCTTTTAAGCTTTAGATATGTGTGCTCAATCCAAATAACCANAGAGGTTAGGTAGCTAATAAGGGACCAAGGAGGAGGAGAGTCTTCCAAGGAAGGGGAAATAGAGTATAGTGTTATAAAGAGATAGAGGGGAAACAAGAGTATGAAGATGAAATGGGGAAGAGAGGGGAGCAGGGTAAAGGAGGGGTTATGGGAAGGATAACTAACACTAGAGACCTTTTGAAAAGCCATATGAAAACCTACTACTCTAGAAACTTCCTAAAATATATACCTATATGAAACGAACTTAAAGGGAATCACTATATAATGGCTGAGACAATGCCCCATCTGGACATCTTATACTACCAAGTAAAATCTCCACTGTCAGTAATGGGTTATATCTTGTTGAGCCATTGGACAAAGGGGTCCCATAGACACACACACACACNCCCAAAAAGTCACAGGATATCGCAAAAGCTATTGGTCACTCTCCACAACATGATGGTAAGGCCCTATTGCTGAAGACACAACTTACTTATGTCATCATACATAGAGAAATAGAGCTTGCGCCCTACTAGAATCACCCTGACTGACTGGCATTCATGGTACTGGAAGGTACGCTGTACACTGCCAGAGGAGAAATGAAATCATCAATCTTACCCAGCTACAAATCTTTCAACTTACAGCAATAGATTGCCTGTCAGATATATTGGTGCAATAATGGCACAGATGTTACNGGAACAACCGAGCAGTTTTTTATCGGATTTAAGGCCCACTCCATGGGATGGGAGCTCACACATGACACCACTAAAGTGGTTAAGAGCCTGAGGCTATACAGATCATGGGACTAGGGAAAAACCATAGATNAGAGCATTTCTCAGACCTAATCAGACACACTTCTTCTTCCAGTAGATGGGAATTAACACAGAGACCCACAACTAGACAATGNGCAGAGAACGAGATGTCTTTATCTAGACCTNCCNGTCAAGGCTCAGGGATATATACGGAAGCAGAGGTGGAAAGANTGTAGGAGTCAGAGACCATGGATGCCTCCAAGAAATGGTGTTTTCCAGACACAACAGGAATGATGCAAATAAACTCACAGAGACTATGACAGTGGGCCCAAGACCTGCACAGGTTCAAACCAGACAAAATCTCAGCATGGAGAAGGGAAAGTGGACACAAAGTCCCATCCCTAACCAAGGAACTATTTGTGATGGATACCTTGTGGTAAAAGAAAAATCAGTGGTCTCTACCGGAGTGTCATCAGGTATACGAACACACTC
>LZPO01116967.1:550599-561328 GCA_001675575.1 Neotoma lepida
CCACAGATGAAATTTAAAGCACAATTGAAATATATCAAAAGAGGNTTTCAGGGGTTTAAGGAGTTAGTTATANCAACTGTTTCATCGCAGAGAAAAAGGTACAGAGATCCAGCCCATCTCTGGAGGCTAAATTAACCCCGGCTNCAGTGTNTGACAAANATAATATAAAAAAGAAAACTATAGGTCGGGTTCAGATAAAACTTAACTTTCAAAACCTTCAAGAACTTTCTAGCACCACTGAGGAAGTCTTGTTCTATCTTAAGACTGGCTTCAATATTAGAAAATCTAATGTTACAATGCTTCATGTAAGTAGTTCCTTCTAATAGTGGCTTAAAGGGCATTAAATACCAAAAAAACACATTTGCAAAAGGCCTGAAGTGGGGGGGTGAGGTGTGAGTACAGGCTATGAAACCAGAAAGGACACCATGCAGGGGCAGGGGGAAGAGGTGTTGAGGAAGACAGCTGCAGGATACATGAGACATCAAGGCGGTATGGAAGGGTACAGGGAGATTTGGGAGTCAGGGAAAAGAGAAGGAAGAAAATCAACAAAAATAATTTGTATGAAAATGCCACCATAAAAATCTAAAACCTCTGGGTGGTGGTGGCTCACGCCTTTAATCCCAGTACTCAGGAGGCAGAGGAAGATGGATCTCTGTGAATTCAAGGCCAGCCTGGTCTACAAAGTGAGTTCCAGGACAGCCAGGGCTACACAGAGAAACCCTGTCTCGAAAAACAAACGAAATCTAAAATCAGGTATGCTAATTTAAATTTTTAAATAAAAAAGGTCTTGGGAAATATTATAATTGAAGATCGGTTCCTTTCACATCATGATTATGTGAGTGACAGCATCTTTACCGGACAGAGGAACGTGGGAAGCGTTTCTATGAAAATCAGAAGAAAGGACGGTGTCTGCTTGAATTGTTACTTCCCACTGCAGAGAAGGTCTGAGTCATCTCATGTGCTCTGAAATAGAAATTACAGCTGTAACTATTGGACAGGGGAAGGTCAGAAGTTCACTCTATACTGATGACGATTAAATAACATTAAATAATTGGTTCCCAAGGGGACCAATGCTAAAACACAGAATTAAAAGGAACCTTTAGTAAAGGGGACAATTTTAAAACCGCTAAATATAGATTAGCAATCTTTCCATACACCCCACAAACAAACTGGATGCACATTCTTACTGCCACAAACCATTTCAGTCTTCCAGGGAACACACACACACNTATACACAAACACACATTTATACACATACACATGCAGACACACATATTCACATATACACATGCACACACTTACATATACACACATATATACAGACATACACATACATACACACATATACACACAGACAAATATACACACACAGAAAAAAACAATAAAATTAAAAACAAAAGCCAACAGATGGGATACACAGTATGCTGGTATGTTATGGAATCTATAATGGGGNTTGGAGAGATGGCTCAGTGGTTAAGGGCAGTGGCTGCTTTTCCAGACGTCCTGAGTTCAATTCCCAGCTCTTATATGTTGACTCACAACTGTCCATAATGGGATATGATGCTCTCTTCTGGTGTGCAGATGTATATGCAGACATAGTGCATACATACATAAATAAATAAATCTTTAAAATCAAAGAAACCTATAGTGATGTGTCAAAATTGTTCTGGAAATAAAACAAAACAGAATCAACAAAAACCCAAATCTCTCTATATATAGGAGCATATTCACTGCAGATACACACACACAATATAGAAATCATATAGAATTACAGAAAAGTAAAAATGNCTGCAAGCAAAACCTGAGATTTTAACAGTCATTATTTTTATTGTACAGCTTTTAAGGTAACTTTTATTTCTCTATGATTTTATGCCACATTGCTAAGATACGTAATTATTACTTTGTAGACAAAAATGTGATCTATTGAGTTGGTTTTAAGTTTAAAACACATCAAAACTGTAAAACAACATATTTACTGGGAACATATAAAGATTCTTGATTGTTCTCTGAAATAACTTGAGTTATGCTAAGAGCTTTTCCAAGATGCAGGAGTGTTTCCAAGATGCAGCTGGGGTGGAAGGTGGTGGGAACGTTCCCCCGGCCTCCTGGGCTGGCCAGTCTGCCTGGAATCTAATTTAAGAAGTGAAGGTGACATCATCGCAGGTGTGTCTCCAGAATGTAAGTTTATAGCACTTCTGGCTAGCAAAACTGGAAGGGAGACAAGGATTTTTAAACCCTCAAGTTGTTCTCTTTGTAGACACTCAGCATCGTTATCTTCAAATAAAGCATCTGTGGTTCTCCCCACACCCTCTGGGCGCAGATTCCTCACTGAGAAATGTCTTGTAAACCTCAGAAGCAGAAGAAAACGCGCAGTGATAGACAGCACNGAATGTTCTCATCTTTAAGACTGTAAATATTTTGCCTTCTAGAAGGGATCCCCTATCACAAAAACTTCAGCTCTTCCTAAATGTGCAAAAATGAACTATGACATTTATGGTAATTCTTAAATTCAAGTTGTATATGCCAAATTGGCTGATAACATTTGAAAATGAGTCCTTTGGATGTTTACAAAAGGTCAGCATGATAGGGGGGAGAAAAAAAGTCCAATTCAAAAACAAAAGTAAGGGGCTGGAGAGACGGTTAAGAGCATTGGCTGCTCTTCCAAAGGACCTGAGCACCTATATGGCAGCTCACAACTCTCTGTAACTCCAGTTCCAGGGACCAAAATGTCCTCATACAGACATGCATGCGGGCAGGACATCAATGTACATAAATAAAAAATTTCTAAAAAAAGAAACAAATCAAAAACAAAAGTAAGGCATACTGGACGTGATGGTGTATGCCTTTAATTCCAGAGGTTGGAAGACAGAGTTTGAAGCTAGCCTGGTCTACAGAGTTCCAGGTCACCAAAGCCTACACTTAGAAACTCTGTATCAAATATATATTCAGCTCCTAAACCTGAGTTATTTAGTAAAGCCAACAGGCTATACAAACAGAGTTCTTTTCGCTAAAAATTCTACATTTATTAAATGCCTGCTGTTTACCAAGATTTGTAGGAGGTACTGGAGAGAAAATTAATATAATATCTCAAGGAATTCAGAGGGTAACTAGAAAAAAAGTAAAATTTAAAAATAAATAGTATAATGCCAATAAATCCACATAAAAAAAGAAATAATCCCGTTTTAAACATGAGACAAAACAGACACAGGCAGAAGTATATGAATGGGCATATAANTTACTCAGCTTTAGTGGAGAAATGGAAATTAAAATTACAGCAAGGCGTCACTCCACGGCTATTAGAATTTCTCACATAAAAATGATTGACAGCAAAAACTGTTGGCAGGGATGCTATGCACCTGGGACAACCATGCATTGCTAAGAGAGGCCACTAAATACACGTTGAGCCTCTAACCCAGAGATTCCATTCCTAGATATGTACCTGAGGGAAATTATAACATCTAACTATGTAAAGACACACACAAGAGTGTTCATAGATGAACATATTTACTAAGATGAAAAGTAATACCGATTAACAGGAAGATGGAGAAACAGACTGGTGTAGACAGTGAACTGTGAAGGAACAAGTTACTGATAAGTGAAGCAACATGGATGTCAGATGTCACAATATCAAGAATACATACCGGAGGTATCTAGTTCAAACTCTACAACACATAAGCTTGTTCTATGACAATAAAGCCAATGGAGCTGAAAAGTGGCTGCCTCCAAGACTGTGTGTGTCAATAACTCACTGGAAATGTACAGCAAGAAAAGCTTGGGGGTGGCGGGCATGCTTGGACCTTGAGTAAATGGTGGTTGGACGGATAGAGAATTGTCCAGTTTATCAAACTAAACATTAAAGGTTGTGTGCTATATTGTTCTTTGGTTATACTCTGGTTTTCAGATGCTTGGAAAATGTAAAATTAGAAATAGTAGATATTTGTACTGAAGGTTTGCATTGTACAGACTTCAAGATCCTTCAGATTGATGAATACCACCACAGAAAATAAGTTTACCAGCAAGTCTCACCGTGATGNTGAGAGGATGCNGTAGTGGGGCCACTCACTCTTTGGAGGCCCAGACTGAAGCCTGAGAGGAACCNCATCACAGGCTTCTGTGCACTAGCTTACAAATGCTTTGAGTTTGGGGACTTCACAAGCAAAATGCAATTACCACACAAGATGGAATTTTAGGAACAACACAAGAAGTGCAGGGAATGTTTTAAATGAGGCTTAAAATGAGAGTGAACTCGTACCTTCTGCGAAGTAAAACCAGCTGGACTAGGATGCTTATCCAACCTTAAACAATATATCCCCATAAGAGTGAGGAGGTTGAAATCAGCTTTACAACTTCCAGACATGCGTCTTTAGTGGGACATTCAGTTCCTACATTGAGACACATTCCTTGTGTCAGTTGCTTTTATCATTCTAACAGATTGTTCAATAGGACAAATTAAGAGGAGGAATTGTTTATTTTAGCTCACACTTTCAGAGGGTTCAGTCAATCATGGCAGAGAGGGCATTTCCTGTAGGAAACAGGAAAGGAGAACACAGGCATTNTTTTCCTCCTCACCTTNGTCTGTCTGTGTCCCTAGCCCTCAGGATGGTGTCACCCACATTCATGGGAGGTTGGTTCTTTCTGGGAAACCTTCACAAGGCACCCAGACGTGTGACTCACCAATCTCCTAGGTGACTCTAAATCCAGACAATATGACAATGAAGATTAACTAACACACCCCNTAAGAGCCTTGAAATTCTACCATGTAACCCCCAGAACTCTGCTCATGATAACAACATGNAATTACCTTAAGAGGTGCTTGCACATTGCCAAGAGCTGAATGTTAGGGCTCCCCCAAGTTCATATGCTTCAATTTGATCCCTACTGTTGTAGAACTGAGAGGTGGGATGGAGATGATTAGGTCATGAGAACCCTGTGAATACTCATGGTGAAGGGTGAAGACATTTGAGGTTGGAGTGGGGATCTTGGGGTAGGTAGGTTGTGATATAGAACTTGTCTCCTCCACTGTGAAAATCACTGAGTCACTCAAGGATTCAACAATTCAAGCACCAGTGTGCTCCTTACATGCTTTTGCTCAAGTTTGAGGCCATCTTCTCTGTCTCCCTTCTCACCTGATTCCTGTGTTCCAACCCCATTCCTGCTCCACCCCAGTCTCTATTTCTTCCCCTCCCTTGATACTCCAACCACACTGGCAACCTTGCTGTTGCTTACACACATGACTGCTCCTACGTTTAGATTTACGTAGAGAGGGCAGAAAAGATGGCTCAGAGGTTAAGAGCACTTGCTGCTTTTGCAGAAGACCTGGGTTTAGTTTCCAGCACCTACACGGCAGCTCACAACTGTCTGTAACTTCAGTTCCATGGGATCTGATGCCTTCTTTTAGCCTCTGTGGGCACCAAGCACATGCATGGTACACACACACACACACACACACACANCAGCACCTACACGGCAGCTCACAACTGTCTGTAACTTCAGTTCCATGGGATCTGATGCCTTCTTTTAGCCTCTGTGGGCACCAAGCACATGCATGACACACACACACACACACACACACACACACACACACACACACGCAGGCAAACACTTATACACATAAAATAGAAGTAAGTAAATCATTTTTTAAAAGACTTTCATGAAGACTGTTCCATCTCCCACTCCTTTCTGCTTAGATATCTCAAGAGCTAACTCCTATTCCTCTTGCAAACCTTTCCATAAAGGCCGTCCTTAATGGGCAACCTTGACAGTCACTATTTAAAAGTATACTCTGTCCCCCTCCATTGACCATTTCTACACNTTCCTCTCCTGCTCTGTATTGCCCACGTGTCCACTGCACTCGCCACCTTCAACACACCAGGGCTTGTGCTGCNTTGTCACATTTATTACCTTACTATATTTGTTATAGTATTTTAGTCTCTGTTGCCTACTCCCCCTGCAACAATGTAACTACCCATTGCACTAGCCTTTGTTTTATCATTAATTTCCCTTAGGTCCTAGAACCTAATCTGTCAAATGATTCAGCAAATATTTAACACATAAATGAGTTACTTTTTCTATGCCTCTCTAACTAACTTAATCAATGACTGTACCTTTACCATTGTGAATATCTCTCTTCATTTTTTCCTTCCACCTACACAACCCTCCGCTCAGAGGATATTAATGAGCAGTGTTTTGACCATTAAAAACTAGAATGAATGTTCCAGAAAGACTATTGTGGTGACCACAACAGAAGATGGCTTGGAAATCAGCCTCGGCCCTGCATTTCCCTATCAAGTGACTTCCATGAATAGTCGCAGCTACTGGAGGCCAAGGCCCCCAGCTTTACTGTATTATCTTCTTCTCCCTCCACTTCCCTTACTGCAGTACAGCATGTACCCAATCAACACTGCGAGGAAATGCAGCAGTTGCATCTGTGTAGCCTTGTCCTTGAACTTGGACTCCAAATAAAAGTTTGAAAAACCAAGTTGGTGAAGGTTGTGGCCTTTGTTCCTGAGTTGTCCACAAATCCATTCATATCATTTGATAGCAGGAAACTGATTCNTGATGGTAACTTAGAAACTGGTGGTGAGGTAGGGGTGTGTGTGTGTGTGTGTGCNCGCACACACACGCAAGAGGGGAGGGCAGGAGAGAGCCTGATATGCCACTGTCCTCACATAAAGGGTATACCCTGGAGGCTGTTTGAAGAAGGATTGTTTTCTATGTGAATCACTCAAGTATTCACTGTGGCCATTAGCACAGCTCTCCTGCTGTCTGTTGCTGTTTCTAAATATCTCCTTTATTCTCTTCTTATGACCACCTGACTGGTGCCATCCATGAGAGAGAATGAAACTATCTTTGATAGTTGTTATGAGCCCTGCTAATGGCACCTATCCCCTAGTACCACCTAGGTCATCAGTAAGGCCACAAAGTAGATGCCCTTGGTCTGGGCAGGAATTTCCAGCCAACCAAATTCATCCTAAGGATAGTATGATGGTTAATTTCATGTGTCAGTTTGACTGGGATACAGACCGAACATGTCTATGAGGGTGGGTTAGTAAACTGAGTAACACCAATGGGCCCCTCTGATGTGGGTGAGCCTCGTCGATCCACTGAAGATCTGCACAGATGGAAAGGCTACCCAAGAGGAAACTCTTCCTTTTGGACTACTTAAACAGAGACACCACTCTTCTCCAGCTCTTCATAGGCCTTTGCCATGAATCTTCAGGTCCTAGGACCTCTTGGTTTTCATCACCAACTCAGAAGAGGCCAGCCCTGTACAAGGAGCAGCTTGTAGTACTCTTGCATCTCTGCTCTCTACTGAGCAGATNCCGCAGCCAGAACAACCACAGCACCATGTAAGAGTCATGGCTTCAGTACAGTCTATAGAGCTGTGCAAGGNTACAGGAGGCTTATGTTTGACAAGAACTTGGCTAACTTCTCTCTTGAACCCATTCTTCTTAGGACATCTATAGCCATAGTGGGTTTACTCACCACACTGCTCCAAACACCTAGGGTCCCAGACTCTCGGTCTTTGGTTAGTGTGGTAGTTTGAATGTAATTGGGCCCCATAAGNGCATNGGGAGTAGCANTATTAGGAGGTGTTGTGGCTTTGCTGGAGTAGGTATGGCCTTGTNGGAGGAAGTGTGTCACTGTGGAGGCGGGCTTTGAGGGCTCATATATGTTCAAGCCATGACCAGTATCTCAATTCACTTCCTGCTNCCCNTGGGATCAAGATGTAGCTCCTTCTCCACTNTCAGCTCCTTCCCCAGCACCACATCTGCCTGCATGCCACCATGTCCTGTCATGATGATAATNTACTAAACCTCTGAAACTGTAAGCCANCCAATTAGATGTTTTCCTTTGTAAGAGTTGCCGTGGTCATGGTGTCTCTTCACAGCAATAGGAACCCTAACTAAGACAGTCACCATGTGAGACATATTGTCCTTCCCACTTCCTGCAATCTAGTTCCAGCTTTCAGTTTGGAAACCATGTGGACAGTTTACNGTGACAGGTNATTACTGTTATACTAACCCCATAGCTACCAGTTACTCCCTAGCTCCTCGATTAAAGCATCNGGATAACCCAAATTCCCATCTCAGCAAGANCCTGGAAGAGTTTCCCTAAGGACCAGGACAGCACAGGAGGGACCCATGGACTCCATAGAGTATCCACATGTCTGAGGGCTTCCCCTNGCCAGCACAGGGCAAGTAAATGCAGTGNGCCCCCTGTAAGGGCAGGAAAACAGAGGTTTTTCAAGCCTGCATGGTGCCTAGAAAGTTCCCTTGTCTGTAGCCAACCCCCTCNCCCAGGAGGGAAAATCACAGGTATCTAGAAAACAACCTGCTTGCTGCCATAACCTAANAACCACACTCTATAGTGGAGCCAGGGAGATAGGCACTTGGAATTACCAGATTGCTGGGTATTCATTTCCAGCAGACATTTGCTGAATGCCTACTGAGTACCGGGTCCCTGCCATGTTAGCAGGCTCCCTCCTGTCTGTGTTTTCACTCGGTCTCTCCCTCTGTCCTTAATGCGCTTGAAGCTATGAGGAATGTAGTGCTCTGTGACAGGCCTCTACAAGTCCAACAGAGTTGGCCCAGTCTGTGATTCATGTCTTCTCCATCCAGAAATAAAAATAGAGGCTGATCCATTCCAACCATCCTGAGAGATTAAAAGATTTCTAAGCCAAAACAAGACCTGAGATAAGCTGCCTACGTGTGAGGGAGGAGGCCGGTGGGTTCCCCCGTGCCAGCAGCGTCCGGGAAGGGTTCCTGCAGCTTGATGGGACTTGTCCTGGCATCCACTAGCCTCCCCAGGTCCTGTTACACAGTATGCAAGAGGTAACAGAGGCCCCCATGTGCACAGCCCTGGATGCCCCAGCACCTGCTGCTGTTCCTCTCCTACTTGGAAAGTAGGAAAATATTTTTTTAAGTTTTTTCACTGTTGATCATAGACACTTTTAATAAGCAAATAGCTCTCCCTAATCTGCTCCATTGAAATAATTGTTTTCTTTGAGAATTTCAGATAGTATATTTTTACCATGTCCTTTCCATCCCTCAACTCTCCCAGATCTTCCCCCATTCCCTACTCACCCAACTTCATGTTCGTTCTTCCTCTTAAAACAAGACAAAAACAAAAGAAATAAAGTCACTAAGACACAGGGCATTGGATTTGTGTAGATCAACTACTCCTGAACATGAGGTCTGCCCTAGAGTGTGCTCCTCGTTATGTCTCCAAATCCTCAGGAATGTGACTGGAAAACCTNTCAGCTTTCACATGGGACTCTAGCCTCCTCCAGGGCCACACTCACAGGAGACAGGGGAGGGAGAGTAAGTGCTGGCTTATGTGGTAGGATCTCCTTCCACTCAAGAGAGATCAGTGTGTGGTCAGTGAATGAAGAGTGAGAACTTCTGGGTTGCAGGAGAATCCCAATAGGGAGACAGCTCAAGGGGGTTCAAATATAAGTAAGAGATGACTGCCCTGTGCCCTTCATCTCCCACCACCTCAACCCCTGGACCATCCACAGGTCAGCAGAGGGAGGAAGACTGGTTGGCAAGATGGAGAGCCATCAGATAGATCAGACAGCTTTGTCTGTTTTTTTTATCACAGATTGCATAATTTGTTCAGACAAAAAAATATTCTTACAGTTCTGGTGGCTAAGAAGTCCAAGGTCAAGAAAACCTGTGTCAGGAGAAGCCTTGCTGTATCAGCCCAGGGCAGAAGGCAGAAGAGCAAGAGTGCAGGAGATGGAAAGTCAAACCTGTTTGATAACACACCCAACAGTATGTAGCCTGTGCCTATGATTCCCACACTGGTCCATTCACCAGGGCAGGGCCCTCAGGCCCTACTCACCACCCATGGGTCCATCCCCTGCACCATTCCACTGAGGACCAAGCTCCTAACACCCTAGGCTTAGGGGACACATTCATAGTGTGCTCAGATGGCATTTACTCTGAGTCCATGTGGTATCTTCTTCTTCTCTTTACCTGGTAATTNATTTCTGGAGTTCATTGATTGAAGGGGTGTGGTCCTCCCTCTTAAGTGGAGCTACTTGCACCCCCTGGTCTCTTCATATGGATGGGTGCTCCAGGAATGCATGTGTCACCTCTGAGGGTCCCCATGGTCAGTATGTTTACAGTGGAAAAATCAGGACTTCTGATACTGGGGTCGAGGACTCCAGAGGGGGAAGATCCCTTGAGGGGTACAAATGTCAATGGGAAAAACTACTCCCCCTGTGCCCTCCCTCCCTTCCCCATCACCTGACAAAAACTATAGCCTTCCATAAATACAACAAAGGTGAGGGATGCTGGAAAATGGCTGAAGACCATGAGGCCTGGCATGTCATAGGGACTCTAGTAAGGAAGAGAGAAAGATGTGCCGAGTTTGCAGAAAAATCTGGAGAGAGAGAACATTGGTTGTACCTGCTGCTGTCTCTGGTGATTTACAACTTCCTTGTCCACCCTCTCCACTCCAGAGAGTCCTGCATGCCTCCCTACCTGAGCTGTGAGCAAGTGATGTATGAGGTTCTTAGGGCTGCAGTAACAAAAGTACCACAAGTTGGGCTGGTGTGACAGCTCAGTTGGGAAGGGCACCCTCTACCAAGCCTGAAGATCCCCAGAAGCTACATGATGCAAGGAGCAAACTGGCTCCCACAGATGGTCCTCTGAAAGTCCACATATGCTGAGATATACAAACATATGCACTCACAAATGCACACACACACACACACACACAC
>LZPO01116967.1:612982-643474 GCA_001675575.1 Neotoma lepida
CACTCACACACACACACACACACACACACACACACACACACACACACACACAGATCTTGTCACTATTTGAAGCATGTTGTTGTTGTTTTATTTGCTTAATATGTTTGAATAACACCTTTTCCTAAATTCAACAGGCCCATTCATAAACTGAATTTTCATTACACCCTTGCATAGCAGCTCCCATGGTGTTCTGCTCGGAACATATTTCCTAACGGTTCATGTGCTGGGAACTTAACCCTCAGTTACACATGTCAACGGTATTTGGCAGTCAGAAAAACAGTATGAAAGGAAGTCCAAGATGGTGGTCCAGTGGCCCTGTGAAAGAACCAGGGCTAGGGATGTAGCTCTGTGGCTGAAAACTCACCTGGGAGACACAAAGCCTGGGCTTCAATTGCCAACACCACAAAAAATATTTTAAAAATAAAAAGTAATAAGTTTGGGCCAGTGAGATGGCTCAGTAGGGAATGGGGCTTGTCACCAAGACTCACAACCTGAGTTTGATCCCAGGTACACACATAGAAGGTTAGAGCCAGTTCCTGCAAGGTATCCTCTGAGCTCCATGCACATTGTGGCACACATGCACCTACACNCATTCATATANACACAATAAATAAAATTTAATTTTCAAAGTAATAATAATATACTTCAACNCTACTGATCAAAAGGAGGAGAGAGTCAAGCTAGCTCACTTGCTCTGTCTGGCCTTTCAATGCCATCACAGGTCATAAGACAGTAGCGAGAGCATCACCAGGTAGATGTCAGTGTTCAGCCTCCAGAACTGTAGGAAACATTTATACTCATTATAAACTATCTAGTCTCAAGTATCGTGTGACAGCAACAGAAATTAAGACACTTTGTGGAGGTTAAGCTCTACTAAAAATCAGTGTTTTTCTGTCCCAAATGAAGGATCCAAAGAGATAGGTCATGTCTAACCTGCTGTCCCCTCTTCCGGTGGTCACGACAAATTTCTTCATCCTCTCTAACTCCTCTTCTCACTTCATGTCTAGCTCAGNATCCAAATGTGGAATACAGGTCAGGCTTCTACAAAACACACAGGAGGCAGAGAGGTGTCATGTGTGTTCTGCCTGGTGAGCACAACTCAGTGTAAACTATTAAGGAAGTGACAGCTGCGGATCTTGTCAGCCGCAGAAAACCAAACTTGTCTGTGATTAACAGGAGGCCAGTCTAACGCTTGCCTCCTTCCACAGTTACACGCAGTTCGTCTAGAGAAAAATCACAAGTCGAGCAGCTATGCGGGGCTGACACTGCTTGACACTGGCGGAAGCTACGAGCGGTTACGCTGGGCAGAGACCCCAGCCCCAACACTTGTCCTTCTCCAGGCCCCCTGTGACTGGCCACCACACCTGGCCTGTGTAAGAGACATGTGGGCCCCTGGAGAGATCCCTGTTTTCGTGGGGTTTGCATGTGTGAGGACCCAGGCTTACCACCCCCTTCCTTCATCATCATTCGCTTCCTGCAAACAACTGCAAGCTTAGAGTCTCTAAAATAACCATTACTTGACCTTTCTTAGGGCAGATGCTCCAAGACCAGTCTGAAGGCATCCAAGGAGGCANTTTCTTCTCNGAGCTATAGGGCAGGTTCATTCTTTGCTTCTTCCAGGTTNTAGAAGCCACCNCTTCCTTGGCTCCTGGCTTGTCTGCCCTCACTCTGCTCCAACTGTCCCTGGCCTTTCCTGGCTTAGGCCCTCCTGCCTCCTTCCTGTAATATCCTTATGATAGCACCTGGCCCACCAGGTAAGCCAGAAGTGTCTATTACCCACCTCAAGATCCTCCACAAAGTGACAACTGCAATGTCCCTTTCACTGTGTCAAGTGACATTTCAGAGCTCCTAGGGGTTGGTACCCCGACATTTGAGAATGCTTGCTCTGTTTGCCATATCAACCCACCACACTTTACGATCCATTGGAGTGAGGCCCCTCTACTCACTCCCCCCACCACACACACAGACACACACACACACACACACGCACACACACATGAGTTCCCTAGGCAGGCAGTATGCATGGCCCTGGCCTGGCTTCCTCTGTGTGATGATGGTGTGCATGGCCTATTCTCTAGAAAACACCCCAGTACCATTAAGTGACCTTTTTCCTGCCCAGTTCTGTATCCCAGTCTGGCATTTGGAAATCATGGATACCAGAAACAACACAGGNACTGCCTATCTGGGCTATAGATACCTTCTTAGTGTATAACCCACAAAACCCTCCTAAGCACCCCAGAACCCTTTAGCCACCGTTCAATAACCATGATGGTCATGGGGACGGATTCACTGTGAGTCTAGGTACCTTTCCCAATCTGAATCTCTGGGCCCACTATTCCTCCTGACCTACGCACCATGGTCACCATGGTCTCTCTTGGAGACTGCTGCTGTAGCCACATGAACCATTCCCACCTGGTCCCTGCAACCCCTACCCATGTGGCTGCCACTGTGATGCCCCAAAATGCAGATCATTCCTGGTTTAACATTCTCATTACTCACAGAGTGAAATTCAAAAGGCCCAGTCCCCCAAGCCCTCCTGAGATGATCCTAGCCTTCCCATGCCTTCCTTTTCCCTGTCTCCTTCACTTGGGCCTCTCCAGCCCAAGTTTCTCTTTCATTTGCCATGTGGTATTCAGTCCTTCTGCTATGAACTGGTCCCTNGAGCCTCACCCTTCTCANCACCAGCCATTGCACACTCCTGTAAGGTGACTCTTTCTGCAGAGGCTGCTGGGATGGGCTGGATCATGGTCCCCTCATGCTTCCTATACTGAGATAAATCCTAAGCATAAGTCCCTTAGAATGCTAGCATGGTGGTTTGTCTTCACTGGAAACTCCAGAATCCCTTANGAGGGGGACTAGANAGGTGGCTCAGAAGATAGGAGCACACACTGCTCTTGTCAAGGACCTGACTTCCCAGTGGCTTACAACTAACTCACTGCCTGAGACTCCATCTCCAGGGGATCCATCACCTCTATCCTGTAAGGGCACCTGCATTTGTGTGCACATACCATCCCCTCCACAGAGACACATAATTAAAAATGAGTATAACTATGAAAAGGCAAGAGAATCCTCCAAGAGCTACACCCTACAAATATCTGTGAAGGCATCTCCAGGAAAGTAACTGAGCAGGGAAGATACACCCTAAACATGGATGGCACCACAATAAAGGCTGGAGGCTCAGATTGAGTCAAAGCAGCCAGCTACCTGCTCTCTCTCTCTGCTTCCTGGCCCATTGGAAAGAAAGGGATCCCAACCTCACACCCCCTTTCTGGCCCTCCCTCTACCTTGCCTCTTCTACCCTAATGAACTATCCCCTCAAACTGTGGTCCTAAATAAACCCTTCTCCCGTTAAGCTCCTTTTGTCAAGAACTTGATCACAAAAATGAGGAGAATAACCAATCCATCAGTTATTGCAGATGCCCTTACCTGAGTGAGGTCAGTAGGACTGGCCCTCATTGATACACCAGGTATCTTAGCAAATGTGGGGGCAGGGGGTAGGGATTGGATACAGATCTTGTACAGGGAGAACACCATNAAAGTGAAAGCAGAGGTCAGGGCTGTGTGTNTCTCAGCCATGTGCACCAAAGATGTCAGCATCCCTGAAGGTGCTAGAACAGGCTCTTCTGCACAGCCTCCAAGAGAACCAGTCCTGCTGAGACCTTGACTTTAGCTCTGCCACTACGTGAGACAAAGCATTTCTCAGACTGTGGCACCCAGTCCCAGCAGACTGGCAGTGTGCTGTGAAGGCCACCGCCAGTTCCCTGGGAGCTGGGACTCTAGGAGAAGAGGGCCACATACTCAGGGCTCTTACGTGAGCTAGGACAGAGGTGAGCTGGGTAAGTCAGGTGGCCAGCTTGCTATTACTTAGACATTGTGACCCAGGTCACCANGCCATGGTGGCACTGGGGTCCATGCAGTAATGTCCAGAGGCTCCACTCTGTGCTGTCCTAGGGCACTTACTATGGTAGCAGTGGATGAACTCAACTTTGTGGGAGTCTAGAGGAATCTTTGGTGACAGCAGTGGGTCCCTCCTAGTCCTCTGGGTCCCACAGAACATCTCTGAGCCTGCAGCTGCAGTCTCTCACTTTGCCAACAGCAGCAGGAGCCATTCAGGAGTCATACCCTGGGGAGGCTCCTCACAGCACAGGGTTCCTTGCTCTAAGCCCTGTTCCCCTCAACCCTCCAGAATGGTTGCTGGGTTTTGCACCCAAACTTGGAGCAGAGATCCCAGTTTGGATTCCAACCTTCCCTCCTCAAAAACACCACCCTTTCCCACACTGTACCCACCCTTGNTGGGGTTTGTTGTTACTTCNTTTGCTGGTGTCCACCAGGGGTGTTTGTTGGCTTTTCATGTGTTTATAGCCTGAACCCCAGCTCGGTTCCATGGAAACAAGAGCTTATGCTCTCATCCCTCCCTCCATGTCCTTGGCCAGGAACAGAATTTGGCACACAGTGGGTAATTTTTGTGTATTTATGGAAGAAGAGGGGGAGAGAGGGAATTTCTAAGTTTAGCTTCTCCCTAAAGAAGCTTCCGAAGGTATTTTTAGAACATGTCAAGTATTTGAGAATATGGGCCTCGTAAACTCTGTTAAAAGAATTACGCCTCAGGCTCCAACTTTTCCTTTCCTACCTTTAAATATCGTGTTCCACCAATTCCAAATAAGAACCTTACAGCTCCCAGACTGAGGTTTCTGCCCCTACCCCTACCCCTACNCCTCCTCCTCCTTCTTGCCNTCACTATTTTAAATAGATTCTATGGGGCATAGAATTCATAGACACTGGGTAGACAAAACTGTGACTTTGACCACGTTCATTAGCGGAGCAATGCCCTGCCCTACCTCATGTCACCCTACTCAGCTTGCACGCTGAAGAACTTTCCTCAAAATGATATGTTTTTACTAAAAACAACATTGGGGATTTCTGAGGGGTTCTCTGGCCCACTTTTAAGTTCCCTTTCATGGGAACACAGCTACCTCCATTTGTCTACAAAAACCCATGGCAGAAGCCCAGAGTCAAGGAACTGGGACATTAGGACAGGGGCCATATGGCTCCTATGGTTCCTATGGCCCCTTAGGAAAACATTCATCTGCTTTTGCNCCTCACAAAGCCTGGTGGCCAGATGGCCTCTGCCCTGCCTGGGGTCTGACCCTGGGGTGCAGATTGGAACACTCATTGGGACACACCCCTTTTCTCTCTGGGTAAGAAGAGCCCATGGTTCCTAGCCAAGTGACAAGCAGAAGTGATCTGGGTGCTTCTTGGCAGAGATGGNGAAATGACACCAGGGGAGTTCTTTAGCTCCCATCCCTAACTCCTGCCCCTGGCACCCAGCAAATNTCCAAGAGTGAAGCCAGGTCCGTGATGGTTACAGCAGAGTTCTACCCCACTGACCTGCAGTAGACTGACAAGGAGGGGATACATGAGGCTGCTCTTCTCACGCCTCTGAGATGTCAGGATTTGTTCCAGCAGCAGGTCCTGACTAGTCCTGGAGTCTTTTGTGAAAATCATTCATCTGAATTTCTCAAAGCTGACAAGTGTGTCTTCGCTCCTGCCTCAGAAGAACTTTTTTTTTTAAATTAAAATTGTCATTTCCTCCCTTCATATATATTCTCAGTCCATTTAGTGTATGATATACATATGATGTATATGATTTCAGGGGTGACCACTTGGTATGAGATAACCAATAAGAAGGCTCATCGACAGTTGTCAGGCAAACACTTTGGAACAAAACAGTAACAATTCCTTTTTCTCCAGCTCAGGGGGCCATTTCTTACCTTCAAAGGCCTGAAAGATGGTTCTAGAACTTCAGCTCTAGCTGCAGGTCCCTGGGCTCATGATAGCACATGAGTGGAGAACCTCCCACTACCGATGATGGTGATGATAACAGCAGAGGCATTTTTAGGTAGGGTGGTTACCATGGCAACCGCTGAGCCTTCTTTAATCTGAACAAGGACCTAACCATAGAGGGTTATTGCGCTCCTCATTTTTAGAAATAAGGAAGCTGAGGCTGAGAAAAAGNTGACCTTCACCGGGTCCCTGACAGCTTTTAAGCCATAGGACTTCTGTGGTAGATTGAGGGAAGGCAGAACCTACAGGAAATGGGGGACTCTGGTTTGCATGTGACCTTCTCACACACAGCCCTGCTATCGTTTCTACCTCCCAAGATCATAGAGATAACAGGATGAGATTTCAAGTTGACTGTCTCAATCTCATGAAGATGAAAGCATCTGGCTGTGTTTGTGAAGTCTGAAACATGACATCCCTGTAGCTGATTTACTTTCTTGTCTGACAACTACATCCATCTTCAAGCTCTGTGGGACAGTCCAAAGCTGGAAGGAGAAGCCAGGCTCCTTCTAGAGCCTGCAGGCAGGAGACTGGAGAAAGCATGCTGCAAGTCTCTCCACTCTTGAGACCAGTAACAGAAGNATCATCGCCATCCACTCTCCCCCTACTCCAACTTAGACTTTTCCCAGTCACCGCAAGCCAGAGNGAGGTGATGTATCGGCCTCTAGAGGGGAATAGCCCTGTGTCTGCTGAACATCTTACAACACCCAGGACTGTCCATGCCTCAAAGACATTTCCAGCTCCAAATGTCAACTATGCAAAGCTGAGAGCCCGTATTATAGTTTGATGTGATTTTTTTTTTAAAGAGGGAATCTCACTAGCCAGCAACTTGAATTCAGTGCATCCTCTTTACTGCAGCCTCCCAAAGAACTGGAACTATAGTTACCCCTCTGTTACCCCTGGNAATTTAGCTTATTCCATAAAGAAATGAAGAGCACAGTGGATTCCAGCATCCTAAACTTGTCCAAGAGCCAAATGCCAGCTTCATTCCACTCTAACTAGCCAAAGTGAGTTAGCCGGCTGAGATTCCTCATAAAACTAACCTTCTAATTGTGTGGTGAAGCAGCCTGAGGCCTCAGGCTGAGCAGAGGGGGGGAGCTGGCCTCACAGAAGCCAGATAAAGCCACAATGAGGGCGGAGTGTGGGGCAAGTGTGGTCAGTCTCAGCCACGGGCTTCCCTGTTTGGTTTACAGAGACACACACAAGCATGACATCACTTAAGGTAGGAAATAAAAAAAAAAAATAGAGTTGAGCTGGTGGTTTAAGAGCCCCCCACTGCCTAGCAAAACAGGAAGCATGGTGTTATCTCATTCCACTGAAGCTTGATGACAGGGGCTGAAGCCATGGTCCTTACTCCTTCTGGTTGATGAGCACACCGAGGCTTGAGACATCGGATGACCTGTGTGAGGTGATAGGCATGACATGAGACTNGGGCCACACACCTTCACAAATCAGGGAGGGAGCAATAGTGCCTCCTGTCTGCCTCAAATGCCTGTCATCTCTGGAGAGATCAGACGGAGCTCTCATGTGAACTTGAGATTGGCAGAGCAGACTCTGGAATGGCACCAGCCTTGACCTCCACTCACATCGACAGGGATGGCTCAGCTCAGCCCTCAACAAACAGGTCATGTGTCTGAGCTGGGAGAGTTCTATTGAAAGATACCAAAATCAAAATGGAGTCACTGGTCACAAACCCCAACCACAAAAATCCGCAAAACTCCTGGGAGGTATTATTCTAGTTGCATTTCTATTGCTGTGATCCTAAAAATTTTAAATCAATTTATTGGAGAAAGGGTTTATTTGACTTACAATTCCAGGTTATAGTCCACCCTCACAGGGAAGTGAACTAGTCATATCTAGTCAGGGGCAGAAAGAATAGACCCATGGACCTCCTTAGCTCACTTTCCCTTCTTTTAAACCCTTCGGGATCCCTTGCCTAGGGAATGGTGCCTGCCCACAATGGGTTTGTCTATGTACATCAATTAACAATCAAAATAATCCTCCAGAGACATACCCAGTGGTCAACCTAATCTAGATAATACTTCAAGAAGACACTCTTCCCCTATGATTCTAGGTTGTGTCAAGTTGACAGTAACACTAGCCAGCACAGAGCTAGTGGAAAACCTCTCACAAACGTGTGCCTGAGGATGGGAGCTCTCATGGGATCATGACAGGAGCTGTCAGGATCACTACCTTGCCCAGAAGTTGCCATGACCTCACACAGAAAATACTGCTGCAAGGACATTGCCTGTCTAACTGTGAACTGACCCTCACCCCTGTTGCTGGTCCCTGTCATTGATGACTGACTATTAATTTACAAACTGCTTATGTAACCCTCCTTATCTTGCCTCAAACTCCCCAGATGTACCCACATGGTACTATGATGTGTGTGTTAGTGCCACTGCAGAATAAACCAATCTTTTTGGAGANTGTCTCTGTCATTTAGATTATCACTGCTTGGAGCCAGTGATGGAAGAAGTGGTTGAAGTTTCTGTTTTTGTTTGAGTCAAAAAGGCCACAGTCAACTTCAGAGCCATCTTTCTCTTGAGTTGTGCACAGAAATGGCCTTTTCTCCCTCTCTCTCAAAGGTGTATCAGGGGGGTAANGAGATCAGAGCTGGAATCCCCAATCTCTGTGAGATGTGCCCTCCTAATTTCTATTTCTCCCCTCTGCAATTCGGCCTTGAGAAACAGATCAGTCTAAGCCTGTCTCATACAGAAATGAAGAAACAGTACTCAGTCTCAAAAACTCTGTCTAGCCCAAGACTCGCTTCACCTGCACATGGTACTAAGGGCTCCTGCATCTCCTTGGTGGCACTTGCCTGCAGGGGCACACAAGCCCAGTTCTGCTTTCAGCCCTGTAGTCCCCACCCCTAGACAGCAGGTCCATGTCACAGTGCTGACACTAGCCATCCGTGTTTGGAGGACTGACTCCTTCCTTGTGAGGGCCTAGGTCACATGCACACTGAGAAAAAATAAAACAAATGGATTTCAGCTCAGTTCCAAATGTCACCGTGCAGACCTCAGGGACCTCACCCCACAAAGGGGCGTGGCACAGGGACTGCATCTCAGTTCCTTCATTACATGCCGGCCACCCAGGACAAACTACTCACGAGACATGTGCCTCAGTTTCCACTTCTGTCAAAAGGGGTCCCAGTGTAGATATGGGGATTAAATAGACCATTAGGTGGAAGCAGTCTGGCCCAGTGCTGGTAGAGGTAGTCCTCAGACCAAGGCAAGAATCTCCACAGTGACCCCTGGAATGAGCTGCCTCTGGCCTCATCACACAGGGAAAAGTTGAACTTGGAAGGTACATACAATTTTTCTGAGGTTCACACATCTAGTAAGTGGCAGATTCATATTCACCCCAAAGTCAAACTCACTTATCCAGAATTTGAGACATACAGATATGTGAGTAACTTCAAAAAGGCCATTGCCACCAACCTCTGGCCTCGCTGCTGGTGGCTGTGCACCCTCCATGGCTGCATTTGCTGTGACTCTGAATCGCCTGTTCTGGAGACATAACTTGTCTAATTGTGGTGGGCACTGGGCTCAGCAGCCCCTTCAACTGACTTGCTGATGGCCAAACTCTAAATGAATAAAGGGCTCTGCCTGCTGCTTTGAATGAAGTGGTAGACACACGAGAAGGTTTGCGGGCTTCATGTGGAAAACTCCTGCACCAGGAATTAAAACTCCATTAATTCTCTGTGGTATAGGAGGTTAAATCAGAGCCAGTCTGTGAAGAGCACCCTGTATTGGTTACTTTACTATGGTAAAATGTCTGACAAAGTTGAAAGGAAAGGTTAATTGTGGCTTGTAATTTGAAGGCCCTTTGGAAGCCATGGCACCAGACACCTGAGGTGGCTGGTCACGTCACACCTGCAATCAGGAAGCAGAGAGAGGATGCCAGTGTTCGGCTCGCTCTTGCTTTTTTTTATTCAGTATGGGAAGGCCACCACCTCCATGGAATGGTGCTGCTCACATTCAGGGTAATCTCACCTCGATTAAGCCAACCTAGAAACTCACAATCATGCCAGAGGCTTGTCTTCTGGGTGATTCTGTCGGGTTAACAGTCAATACTGTCACTGTGATCGCCTTGCCATGTGTCTGGTGATGTCACTCACTGTGCCTGGGTCCACCATCTGGCATGTGTCCACCATTACTGTGGTCACAGATGACAAATTCTGGTGTCAGTACAGTAGAATTGGATCTAAAAAGCAACTTCCCTTCCAAGGGAAGAGAAGGGGCCTCCCTCAAGGCAGGGCCATCAGCCCCTCCTCCACTCCCCCCACGGACCTGTCAATTCTCCTATACCTATTCTCCCTTACAACCCCCACACCAGCTTCCCACCATTGTCTATGTTGGTGGTAACTCTCATCACCGTTGCTAAGAGAATAGGCGACTGAGTCAGCACGGACTAGAGGTCAGTGTTGAATGACAGGATGAAGGAAGGAAGTGGGAACAATGATCAGTGCTAACCGTGTTCCGCTAAAGCAATACGTCATTGCTTATGCGTCCATCACCACCCCTGCTTTCCTACCCTCAATCTTAGGAGCCAGGTCTCAGCCCAAGGCAAACCCAGCAGGTCTGCTCTACATCCCTGNTGGTGTTGTCTTCGTTCACCTGGGTGTTTGTAGGAGCTGCAGCGTGGCCGGCCTCAGGCGTTGTGTGANGACAGAGTCTAAGGGAATCCCAATGGAACAAGGAGAGAGACCTCCCGGAGGTGCATTCCCATATAGCTATGCTCCAGCCCTCACCACCCAGCTCTCACCAGGCTATCTCTAGACTCCTTCCACCCTCCTCAACAGCCACATCCAAATCATTGTGACTCTGGCTCCAGCTTCTCAAANGTCCTTTTGTGTCTCTTAGCNTACCNTGTACTTTTGGTTGAAAGCCAGGCATACTGTACTGGGTCAAAGAAACCCCGTAATAGTTACCATGGAGATTTCTGGTCTTGCATTTCTGCTCCCATGACTCATATTTCTCTCTGTCTTTCTAATTTCAGAGATGGGAGGTAGTGTGTTGCCCTGTGACCTCGGTCCTTTGATTGGCTGAAAACTTATTAATTTTCAGTGTGTTGGGCTTTTNTCTTGTTCTGTGGATGGGACCTTCCAGGCTCCTTAGACACCCTACAGAAACTGCAAGCATCAGGCTAGGGAGATATCTAAGTCAGTAAATTGCTTGATGTATGAATGAGGACTTGAGTTCAAGTCCTAGAACCCATGTTTTAGAAAAGCCAGGGGTAGGTACCTATGCTCTTGTTTGCCCAGCACTGGGAAGGGGGAGACAGGCAGACCTTGGGCTTGCTGGCCAGGAAGTCCAGCCTACTCAGAAAGCTGCAAGCCTGTGAGAGCCTTGTCTGACACCTGAGGAATGGTGCCTGGGGTTAGCCTCTGCTTCCACATGTCCTTGCACACATGTGTACTCACANAGACGTGCATGCACATTCATGAACACACACAACAACCATAGGAAACTATTTCTCCACTCCTTGTACTCCCCAAATCCANACTGACTTTTGATGTCTACTTATCCCAATGTCCCCAAGACTCTGCTTACTCTATGAACTCTACANTGGGGATTCTCTCCCCCTTTGCTTTGCTTCCAGCATGTTTAGGTCTAGCTGAGGGCTGCTTCCTTTCTTAAAAAAATTTCCTGAAACCCTCGTCAAAGCTTCTGGTGGGCTTGTTCCAATTATCTACTGGAGATGATACTACATCTGACAGACTGGTCCACAACACTGCTAATTGGGTTCTGTCTCTCTTAGGAGACTAAGCACCTTGAATACAATGATGGATGAGCACAGATGACCAATGGGTCTGGTCATCTACCCATCCCCAAGAGCACATGATTAACAAATAGTCATTGATAAATGTCTATGACTCTCAGGTCNCATGCAGACAGACAGCCCATACTGTGTGATTGACACCACTGACATCTTTTCAGGAAGTGGCCAAGTGTGTATGTAGTAAAACACCTGCCTATGAATGCTTGGGCAGAAATTAAGATCCTGAAAATACAGCTCAGCATAAAGAAGTAGCTAGATTATGCCATTGGGAATTTTCTGAAGAATTGTGGGAGTAGGGAAAGAGCAGAGTATAGAAACAAGAAAAACAAAAGGGAAGAAAAGAGAGATAGGAAGCTGAGCAAGACAGCCCAGGAGGGACTGCTTTAGGCACGGAAATGCTTTTTCCTACGGCCATTACTGTTATTGCAGCAGAAACTCTCAGCTCCCCAGGCTGTTGGCCCACTCTTAACACTCTCAGCGCCTCCTGTGAGTGGGTTTTTGACACATGGATCTGGAGCATTGTTTGGACAGACGCTGTGAGAAGCAGCGGTCACAGAGGAGGTGACAAAATGGTCACTAAATGGTACTCCCTCAGATAAAGCAGGACTCAGANGACTTGGATTCTGATAGCCAATGACTGTGTTCAACTTAGCTAGAATTAATTCTAGGCGCTAAACNACAGTGGTTGGCATCTGTGATACTGACACACGAGTGAGCAAATGAGCAGACGCAGCGCTGCNGCGGCAACATTCTGGTGNGGCCTCTGTTCGTGACNTGAGNTCAGGACCAGCCACAGGNAGAGCACTCAAAGATGAATCGAGGCAGAAGCTGCGTGAAGAAAGGAAGGCCCTAGGGTTCCTTTAACCTATTGTATTTTGNCAGTCATACTAGACTAAGATTTCAACTGCCCCAAATGGGAAGAACTAAGTGGGGTTCACAACTACAGTCCAACAGCCAAGAGCTAGGTAGCAATGGGGGGAGGGGCACTTACAAAGGGACCAGCCAGCCTCCTGCTGTGGGTCAGTCAAGCCACCTAGAGCCTGAGACTGATTACTCTGAACTTAGAATCTCACTTGACAGATGAAAATTCTCTCTCTCCCTCTCTCTCCCTCCCTCCCTCCCTCTCTCCTTCCCTCCCTCTATATATGTGTGTGTGTGTGTGTGTGTGTGTGTGTGTGTNTATATGTGTGTGTGTGTGTGTGTGTGTGTGTGTGTGTGTGTGTGTGTATACCACGTACTTACTTGTTCATGTGTACATGTGCACATATAGGCCAAAGGTCAACATTAGCTGTCTCCCCCAGTAACTTTTCCACTTTACTTTTTGAGACAAAGTCTCTCATTGACCTATAGCTCACCAATTAGGCTACACTGGTTGATCAGAAAACCCTAGGNGTCCTCNTGTCTCCATTTCCCAGGTGCTAGGATTACAGGTTTTGGAGACTGTGCCTGGCTTTTTATTAGGGTGCAAGGCCTCTGAACTCGGGTTCTCATGCTTGCACAGCAAGCCTTTTACAGACTGAGCCTNCCCCCATCCTGCCCAACCCCCCAGTCTAGCTGAACCTCCTCCAACAACCACATTATCCACTGCTAGGGAGAAACTCAAGATGGGCCTCAACACATAACACAACATTAATGTAATTGCCAGAGCCCTCCCAAGGGATGGCATGGAAACGCCACAGAAGCAAAGCAAATCCAAATGAAAAGCCCCTCTGCAAAGGCCAAGATGCTGAAGCAAGCTTTACTGAAACATGGGTAATTTTGTTTGGGAAAACAAAGAGTCAGATTACAAGCGTGTCTTGTAAGGGAAAGTTACTGAATGCTTTCAAACAGCTTGAACTGAAGTGCTTGGCACACTAAAAGCCATCAGTGTTTCTGCAGGTGTATATCAAGTTTAGACATCTGATTCCAGTTACCTGGCCCTGGCAAAGCCAGAGGGACCACTATTAGACATAACCATTCTTGCCTAATGCTTTTCTCAAAGCCCATGTAATTCACTGCCGGGGTTGTATTTCGTATTTAGGCTGCCTGGCTTGCTTTGTTCTTAAGAAACCAACCAACCAATACCAGCAGACCAAGCTTTCTTAAAGAGACGTGAAATTACAGAATGTGAATGAGGGAGGCAGCTCTGAAATCGAGATCCAAACCCTCTGCCTCTCTGAAAAGGTATCCGTGGGCACAGGAGAGCACAGGACATGCTGTCCTTGGGCCACAGGAAGAAGGACTCTCAAACATGAAGGGACCACCCTTGACAAACAACTGGATCATAAAGTTCACACAACACAGTGTTCTGATGTCATACCACCTCAGACTGAATGCCACCCACTGTTAGATCTTTCTCCCAGTTTACAAGGAGCTCTCTGTGAAATCTCTTTTTGACANTTAGTCTGCCTCTAAAAGTATGCATTAGGACCTGAGTGTTAGAGCAGGTAACCAGGGCTAAGAGAGATGTCCAATTGGCCCATGATCCCCTGGCCTNGGGTGGACCTACTTTCTTCAGTTTTGAGACTTGAACAGTCATTATAGGAACCAACACTGCCCCAATCAAACTAGATTTTGTCACATGACCTTTGTTTGGCCAGAGATCCAGGGCTCCCTATTCTTCCTCTAGCAGGCTCTTTGCCCCCCCACACTTCTTCCACCCAGAGGAAGAAGGAGCAAGGAAATGTTTAGTACATCAGCAACCTGCAAGATCAGTGGGCCTGTGGGAGTGGGTTGGGGGACAGCAGGCTAGACACACTGGGCTTGTGGGATAACGGGAAGGGTCCTGAGCCTTCGTTCCACCGAGCTCATGGCCAGTTGTCTCCTAAAACAAACAAGGCTTCAGCCTGGATGTCTAGTGAAATCACAACCTGAATGCCAAGGCCTGGCAGGGCATGGAGTCACCTGTCCCCAACATGTGACATTAGAACTGGGTTTGGACCAGCTCTGCAAGTCCAGTGGGAAGCCAAAGGGGGAATCCCAGACTTGAGCAATATAATGTGTTTCTGTGACGTACAGAAAGTGGCTTCTGAGACCTCTTTATGTTATGCATGTTGGTAACAGGAAAGCCATTTGATGAGGCAAACTGTTTTTTTAAGTATTGGGGTGCCTANTACATTGAGGCAGCAAAAGACCCTGGACCAGACCCTGACCTTGTCTCTACAGAGACAAATCTTGATTTTTTTTCCAGCAATAACAATGGAGGGTCCTTGAGTNTGAGCTGTTGTGAGGATCTAATTCTCTCATGTATACGTAGAGCATCTAAGAAATGCCAGCTGTTATAAATGTCGTTGTCATACTTTCTCTTGGTGATAAGGCCATTTCCATGATGATGTGACTGTGATTCTCTTACTGTGTCTCTGTATCAACAGGTCAGTTTGAGCCAGCCCAGTCATCTCTGTTCCACCACAGTTTGTACCCAGCTCCACAGCCTCATCTTGCTGGCCTGCAAAACTATGGGTGAGCCCTTACGACGAGAGTCTGCCCAGTTAACAGTCAGACTCGGATCCCCTTGGGGAGACAAGGGAGTCCAGTAGAATCTGCCCCAATGAGCAAAGCAGAATTGCCATACCAACCCCAACATGAAAACAAGGTAGCTGTGCAATAGTGGAAGTTCAGGGATGCAGCTCATGGGGTAGAATGCTTGCCTAATTGTGCACGAAGCCATGGGTTCTGCACCACCTGACATGGTAGCATGTGCCTGTGACCCTAGCACTTGGGAGGTGGAGGCAGGAGAAGCAGAAATTCAACGTCATCTTCAGCTACATAGGGAGTTTGTGGTCAACCTGGGATACACAAGACTGTTTCAAAAACAAAACCAAACTAAAAAGTCTGATCAGAAAAGCGTGGAGGTAGCGGCATCTCAGCTAGACCTCGATAGAGAGACAGGACTCTCGTACACAGAGGTGGCTAAAAAAGCCCTCAAGTGAAAGAGCCACCCTTTCAATAAAGCATCAGTAAAGGCTCAGGGTNGGGAGTGGTCACAGCAGATATGAGCTGTCACCAGGTAGTCCAAGGTGGCCTGTTCAACCCTACCCACCTCCCCTCAGCAGGTGGAGACTGCCATGGAGCTAGGGGACCCCTTCCTACTCCCTACAGGAAAGTTCACTTCCTAGAGGGGCAAACATTGAATCAAAGCTACACTGTGACTTTATAATTCAGAAACTATAACCAGGCCCAACTTGGTAATGACCCAGGGCTATCACTCACCCCCAGGCTATTGAGAGTGTTAGACACCCAAAGGTGCCGTGAAGCAGCCGTGATGTAAAGGGAGCAACCTAGTTATTTCCATGTTGGTAGCTGGCACAGGAATCACATTGTATTGGAGGGAGGAGTCAGCTTTAGTAGCTACTGTGGTGCTTGAATAAGAATGGCCCCCATAGATTCACATGTTTGAATGCTTAGTCCTCTGGGAGTGGAACTGTTTGAAATTATTAGAACAGTGATTCTCAATCTTCCTAATGCTGCNACCCTTTAATACAGTTCTTCAGGCTGTGGTGACCCCCAACCATAAAATCATTTTCGTTGCTACTTTATAGCTGTAACTTTGCTACTATTATGAATCATAATGTAAATATCTGATATGCAGGATATCTGATATATGACCCCTGTGTGGGTTGTGACCCACGAGTTGAGAACTGTAGAGCAAATCTTAAACGGTCTTATTAATTGAAAACACCAGGCCAGGTATTGAGGTAAATTCTGAATGATCAGAGAGACAGAACAAGCCACAGCCAACCTCCTCACCTTGCCAACTCCTCAGCTGATCTTGTTTCCTCAGACTGCAGGCTTCTGAGTCCTCTCCCAAATGAATCTCAGCTGAACTGCTGCTCAAAGCCTGAAAGCTTAAGAGGCCCCCAACCTCTGGTTTCCACACCTTATATACCTTTCTGCTTCCTGCCACTACTTTCTGGATTAAAGGCATGTGTCTTTCTCAAGCAAAGACATGAGATCTCAGGTGCTGGAATTAAAGGTGTGTGCCACCATGCCTGGCTGTTTCCAGTGTGGCCTTGAACTCACAGAGATCTGGATGGATCTCTGCCTCGGGAATGCTAGGATTAAAGGCATGTGCTACCACTGCCTAACCTCTATGTTTAATCTAGTGGCTGTTCTGTTCTCTGACCCCAAATAAGTTTTATTAGGGTACACAATATTTTGGGGGACATAATATAATCACCACAGAGAACCATTGCTCTAGAGGTCATGATGGCTAAGGGGACATAGCCACTTCCCCCAGGACATCGCCACTGCTTTGACACTGTTGGTAGTGTCTCAGCTACCAACAACATGGTAACCAAAGTAGACCAGCAATGGGGCGTGATCCCCATGTACGACAGAGCTGTATCATTCTGTGCACAGTCCCCAGAGGAGCTGAGCCCACATCTCCATCACAGCAAGCAAACATATAAGCTCTTAAAATAAGTGAAGGCGCTGTTATAGTGTAATGATCTTTTCAAAATTGTGTTCTATTCCCAAAAAGTTGGTGTCTACCAAGGCCATTTCCTCACCCATCCTATCTGCCCTTCCCTGGGAATAGCTGCCTCAGATAAACCCTGGCCAACCTCTGAAGCCAGCCAGCTGGTCCTGTCCTGTGGGTCCCACACACTGCCCTGTCCTGGCTATAACCTCAGCAATGAGCCTTGAGAAGGAAACATACTTTACCTTCTGGGGAAAGTCTTCATAGGTTTCAAGCAAGCCTGTTAGCCTTGCCTTCCCAGCCCAACAAATCAGGTCAACTTTGCAGAGCCCTGAATTATGGAAGCNATGCANGGAAAATAGAAGGACAGTGAAAGAAGATCTGGGCATCTAATACCAAGTTTATATCCTCCAGTTACTGTCAGTCATAGTCAAGTTGGCTAGAGCTGGAGCTCAGAGGCAGTGTGCTTTCCTAGATATGTGACCCTTAGCACAGCAGAAAAATGACCCACAAAGGAACACACACACTCAGGATCAGACTATAGGATATACGCCTGTCTTGATACAGGNAGCCATACTGACANAGACTATATATAAAAGGANGTGNAGGCCTGCCCAAGGGCACAGAAGGGTACCTCTGTCCACGTCCNTGTATCTTGGGTGCCTCAAAGACAGGAAGTTCCTAATGTGAAAGGGAAGAAGACTGAGGTTNCTGAGTGTGTTTGGTCCTCAGAAAGCTGAGGAAAACATTTTTCCATTCTATCTCACCCTGGGCTCTGTTTGTNTCTTTGGCCAGGTGACCCCAAGAGCTCAAGGTCCTGCTCCACCCACAGGACATTTGTTGACATCTCAACAAATCTCACTTTGGTTCCCTGTTGTCTCCTCCTCCAGGTGCCTCCAAGGCCACTGGACTTTGGCAGGGGATGTTTTTAGTAAGAATTGAGAACAGGAAAGCCCAGCTTTTGATGGGCTCTGCCCCTGTCAGGATAAATGACCCAGTGATGTGCTGACTGGCCCCAACATTTCCTCACACTATCAAAAAGCTGATGCAACTCCACAGACAGGCATCAGAGCCGCCCTCTCCCAATGAATTGAATTAACAGGCCTTCAAGGAGGTCCCCAGAGCCTGAAGTCCCTGAGTGCTTATGTGATAGTTTGAGTGTGGCTCATTCCTCTTTTCTTTCAAAACTCATATGGAAACTTTTCATCTTTATTGGTTTTTTATTGCCTGAGATTACAGATAGGCACCACCATGCCCAGCTCAAGTTGGAGTTTGATTGCTGATACAATGGTATTGAGAGCTGGGGCTGGTAAGAGGNACTGACAGCCATCTTTCTGGAGTAGGTTCATTCTACAAAGAGCAGGTCAGTGCAGGACAAACCCAGCCCCAGTGTAGTCCCCCTCTTTCCCACACATCTTTTCCTTCCACTTTTCTGCCCTGTTACACACAGCATGAGATCCTCGCCAGATGTTGCTACATCTGGACTTCCATCCTCCAGAACTGTGAGTTAAATTATAAGCCACCCTTCCATCTCCAGTGATGTGATCAAGTAACAGAAAACACACCAGCAGGCCTTCCCAGGACAGTTGGGACCACTCACCAGTAGGTTAGAGTTTGTGCACACCACTATCAAGATTCAAACACAGCAACTTCTCTGTGGGAAAACCATCCAGAGATTCAGAAATGACCCCCAGGGTGCAGAGAGCAGCAGGTGACACCCAGGGCTCCCTTGTGACTCTGTGCATCACTCCAGGGCAGCAGCTGGGAGTAGACATCAGCTGCCTCCCATCATGTGACCTATATGCCTGCCCATGGGCAAGGATGCACACTTCCTCATTTTTCCCAGCTGTCAGCAAGAGCTCACAGTATTTGAGATTCTTATCTGGGCCAACACAGCAATAAGATGATAATCAAGCTTCTAAGATGTGTGGATAGTTCTAATAACCCCGCCTACGAGATTAGTGGTCATGAAAGCAGTCATGAGGACCTGTCAAGTCCAACCCCTGCAGAGAAGGCTAAGCAGCTCCAGGTAGAACAAATATCATGCTTCCTTTCAATAAATGATGCCTGCAGCAAATTCTGGCCCCATTGTGCCACCACAGCCCTCCCCATGCCTCATTCTTCTAGAAGTGCCTACTCTGGAACCAAATACACCTACCCAAAGTTCCCACAGCTACTTCACTCCTTCACGCACCCTGCCCGGATTTGCNGAGAGGTGAATTACCAGCCTCCACCTGGAATGCCTTTTCATGAGTGCCATTATAAGAAACAGATCTTTGGGGACTGGAGAGATGGCTCAGCNGTTAAGAGGGCTTCCTGCTCTTCCAGAGGACCCAAATTCAGATTCCAGCACCTACCTCAGGCAGCTCACAATCACNTGTATCACTCTAACTCCTGGAGAATCCAATACCCTCTTTCTGGCCTCTGTGGGCACCTGCACTCATGTGCACATACCCACACACAGACATACAAATAGCTAAAAATAAAATATTTTTTTAAGAAACAGATCAATAGGAAGAAGAAGAGGAGGAGGAAAGAAAAAAGAAAAGAATTGGTTAATGTAGCCGGAAGTTTCTCGGTCCCACTCAGCCCTGTAGTCCAGACAAATCTCTCCCACCCACAGTCCNGCAGCCGCTTACAGNATAATTACTCAGAACTTATATTAATTATAAACTGTTTGGTCAAGGGTTCACACTTATCATTAACTAGCTCTTACAACTTAATACAACCCTTTTCTATTAATCTATATTTTGCTACTTGGCTTCATGGCATTACCTGTGTTCCATTACATCTTGCTCCCCTCTGTGGCTCGCAGCATCTCCTCTGACCCTGCCTTTCTTCCCCTGTATCTCTCTTGGATTTCCCACCTGGCTCTCTTCTGCCTTGTCATAGGCCATAGCAGCTTCTTTATTAACCAATGGTAGCAACACATATTCACAGCGTATAGAAAGACCATCCCACAGCTGATGAATTTGAGAAAAATAGCAGNACTCCGGTAGGGTGCTCCAAAATGAGGGATATCAAGTCCTTTCAGTATCTGAGCCATTGCAGTCTCTGGATGCCTGAGGAGAAACCCAGCCAGTTTTCTTGCCTTGGTACGTGCACTAGATTGAATGTAACTCACTCTTGCTGTTTTGAGTCTGAAGGTCATGTTTCAAAGACAATCCCCTATCATGTTGAGATGCAGCTGTACTTGGCTGCTCTTTGGCATTGCTTAGAATGTGGTTATGTTTGGGGAATCCTATTTGCTTCTTTTTCCACNAAATTATTTATCAAAACAGGTGCTGGGGCCTGGGGAGCTGGTCGGTGAGGAAAGCACTGAGGACTAGAGTTCAGATCCTCACCACCCACCTGAAAGATGGGAAATGTGGTAGACTACCTGTAATTCNAACACTCAGAGGGCAAAGACGGGGGCCCCTAGGCAATATGGTTAACCGGACTACCTAGAATTAGTGAGCTCTTGGTTCAGTGAGTAATCCTGCCTCAGTTAAAAAAGACACCCATCATCAGTCAGTGTCTGGCCTCCACATGTACACATGCGTGTGCAAACACACATACACACAAGCACACACACACACCACACGCATACACAAAGAAACCGTGTCCACTTAAATGAGGATTCCTGTTCATTGTATTGCTGCAAATATCCATGAGAACATTCATCTGGAGCAAAGCTGTCAAGAAGAAGGTTCTGTGATGATGTCAGTCATGTCCCAGATCTGTGCTATTCCAGTGCCAACGACTCAGGACAACTACACTAGAAGGCTGGACTTCAAATGTATTCAGTTGTTTAAAAACCTAAATAGAAACACATGGAAAAGCACTACTACCTTAGATGCTATCAGTCTGTTTTCTGTTGCTATAATGAAATGCATAAATCTGGGTACCTTATAACAAAACTTAGCTCACAGTTTGAGGGATTGGCATGGTGTCTCGTGAAGGTCCTTTGTGTCACACATTAATGGGACTTCAGATAAGAGGANGAGANACCATGGTNAGGCAGGAAGCAGGGCAGTTGAGAAGACCTGGTCTTACTCTGACTTCCACCCCTGGAGGACCTACAAGGTAGCACTGAGAGCCTCTAAACCCTGCTGAGGGTNATAACCTGTGACTGACAACCATCTGCTATGTTCACATCTCACAACTCCACTCTGCCTTCACACCACCATACTTAAGAATATAAACCTTGGTGAATGCACCNTATCAAGGCACAACAGCAAGCCAGGGAGGCCGTGGGGGCTTCCAACCTTTACCTCTGGGGACTAGAGCAAGTCTGTTACCCGCTGGGTCTCATTTGCCTGTCTCCAACCTGAAGCTGCCATAGCCTTGGCTCACAGAGGTTTTAAGAAGTCAGTAAGAGGAATCATGGTTTAGGTTCTCTGTGAAGCTTATGTGGGTCTTCTGTAGCCTGGGCAGGGGCTCTGTCAGTCCAGAACCATCTNCCCATCCTTCCTTGAGTGTAAACNGAGGCAGAGTTTTTCTATCCCAACCACCCAGTCCCAAATAAACACACAAAAGCTTATATTGATTACAAAACCTCANCCAATAGCTAAGGCTTATTATTAACTAGCTCTTACTTTTAAATTAACTCATTTCTATTCATCTATGTACTGNCACGTGGCCCATGGCTTTACCTGTCCTCTGGCATCTTGCTTCTTGGGTGGCTCACTCAAGTCTCTCCTGACTCCGCCCTTCTTCATCCAAGTCCTCAGTTTGATTGTCCCGCCTAACTATCCTGCCTTGCCATTGGCCAATCAGCTTTATTATTAACCAATGAGAGTAATACATATTCACAGTGTACAGAAGGATTATCCCACAGCACTTTAGGCTCCTTGTAACCCAGGTTTCCTAGTGGGCTGAACTGTATCTAAAGGACATGTTCAGATCCCAGCCCTCAGTGTTTGTGAATGAGACCTTATTTGGAAATAAATTTAGATTTTTGTGGGCCTGGTTAGTTTAAGGACCCTTNGAAGTGATCCCCCTGGGTTTGGGTGGGCTCTACACACCATGACTGAAACTTCCTGTCAGTACAGGAAGGGGTGGGGTCACACAGGGAGACATAGGTCTGGGGAAGTGTACCTACAAGCCAAGGCACTCTCAGTGCCCCCAGTTGGGAAGAATTCTTCTAGAAGCCTCAGCAGATCTCCAGCCTTGCTGACTCAGGGTGACTTCATACACCCTGCCCCAAGAGCTGTGAGAGAACAGCTTTCTCTTGTTTTCATACTCCACATGGAAACAAAAGCAAGTATCATCAGCTCCCTTGCTGAAAACCACCAGATCTTATTTGGTGTCTTGCTTTATGGGAAGTTATGGTGGGCAGAATGGACCCATTATACGGCTACAGGCCCATATGAAAAGAACCAAAGCTCTCAGTACAGATTGGCTTGACTGACAGGTTGAAAGCTCTAAGCATCATTGTTAGAGTCAGTCCTACCAGGAGATCCTAGGGATGGGAAGATGGGACTCGGAGATGCCTGAGGCTGGAGGGTCATCACCACCCCAAGATCAANAAGACTGCATATATGACCTTTCAATGCAGAGCTGCCACATGGGGGAGGGGCTAGTACAAGGCCCTACTCTGAGTTAGGAGCCAGGAGCCCCCTTGTCTTAGTTACTTTTCTATTGCTATGAAGAAATCCCACAACAAAGGCAACTTATAAAAGGAAGACTTTATTNGGGGCTTGCTTATAGTTTCAGAGGGTAAGTCCATGACCATCGTGGCAGCGAGCATGGCAGCAGACAGGCAGACATGGTGCTAGAGCAGTAGCTGAGAGCTTAGATATTGAGACAACAACCACAAGGCAGAGAGGAGGGAGGGAGAGGGAGGGAGAGAGAGAGAGAGAATTTGGAAAGGCATAAGCTTTTTAAACCTAAAGCCCACCTCCAGTGACCCACCTCCTCCATCAAGACTATACCTCATAAACAATTCCATATATATATATATATATATATATATATAGTTTTTTTTTAAATGAGAAACCTATGCAAGTACTCTGTAGTGGTTTGGGGGTATGTTCTACAGAATTGGACTTTTNAAAAATACACTGACGCTGGGTGGTGGTAGCTTACACCTTTAATCCCAACACTCAGGAGGCAGAGGCAGGTGGATGTCTGTGAGTTCGAGGCCAGCCTGGTCTACAGAGCAAGTTCCAGGACCGGCTCCAAAGCTACACAGAGAAACCCTGTCTCACTAAAAAACTAAAATAATTAAAAAATAAAAATAAAAATACACTGTCATCTGAGCATGACAGATGATCTCCACAGGCCCCCAACTGGAGCAATAAAATCTTCTCCATCTCTATGGAGCAATGCAGTTGATGGACAGCCGTAGTCTCACTGCGTGGGCACTTGCAGACTGCCAAAGAGAACAGGCCTAGTCATTGTGGACCACGTCACTGCATCACTGAATAACTTCCAGGAATCAGATGGGAGAAATGATACGTTTTTGTGGTTTGAAGCATTTGGAGCTTAGCTCTGGCTTCACTGATAACTGCCAACATCTGCAAATTATCAAGTGCTCGAAAGAAATCTACTGCCACTGTAAGCTGTCCCCATCGTTCCCATATAGGGTCCAGCTCCCTCTGGGCCATGGAGCTATTGGGGCAAAACCCAGGCCCCTGAACTAGTGACCCCTAAAATATCTGTAACTAGGGATAGGGTGCCTTGTGTGGGCAACTCTGTTGGATCTCTGATTCTCACTTTGTCCCTTATGTATTTGAATAAAGACCAAAAAGCTATGGCTGGCACTGTCAAAACAGACCCATGTCAGTGTCAAAAGTCCATTGCTTCTCAGACTCCTTTGGGTCCAAGTCCAGCAAAGGGGAGCTCTGTATTCAAATTCTGGTCCTGAAATGCAGGAAGAGAAGCTCTGATCACTGATATGATCGACATAACCAGGGAAGGCAGGATCAGATGCTGAAGAAGCCCAACTCTTGCTCAGAACTTTGGCAAGGCCAAGCACCTCACCTGGGCATCCATCCCTTGTTTGCACAAGCTGGTAGGCTCTCGTGACTGACTGGAAACAACAGAGCAGATGTTTGTGTGAGAAGCAGGCCTCACCCAACATCTGTCCTGCGGTGGGGAAGGCCTGAGTGTTGCAGACCGTGCTGGAGTTCCCTGGTGGGCAGCCTGGTAATTAGCCGGTGCNNCGTCATGTGTGATCTAATTACAAGGGGAGCGAGGTAAACCCGGCAGCAACAACTTGCCCAACTGCTTTGCATGGCTCTGTCATTTTTTCCTCCGTTAATTTTCTCTCTAACTCACATGCCTGTCATAAAAGTTAATTAAAAGCTTGGGCAGACTTCCTATCCCGTGTAACTGGACCAAAGAGTATGGAGTTGCTGCTCTTTGTGCCTGGAAGCAGAAGGAGGAGGAGTGTGTCACTGAGTTTGGAGTGAAACTGTGTACTCATAAAAAGAGGCTGTGGTTGCTTCTGGTGAAGTCCGACAGGTCAAAGCAAATGTCACTATAGTGGAATTATGACAGACTTGGATGGATCATTGGACCACTGAGGGGGATGGGCAAAGGAAGCCATGCCCTACTGGGCTCTAGGGAGACTTCCTGAAGAAGCAAGCACTTAAAAGAGGTGATATGGGCAATCTGAGGGGGAATAGGGGTGGAGACCATGAGAGCTAAGGAAATGCAGGAATAGAATTGAAATAATGAGAAAGGCAGATACATGATTGGAGCCTGAAGATAGAGATCTCGGGTCAAGATGAATCTCCTGAAGGAGGCTGGAGATGTAGCTCAGTTGGTAGAGTTCTCCCTTAGCATGGATGAAGCCTTGGGTTCCATGCCCAGCACCCCATAAACTCGGTGTGGTAGTAATCACATCAGAGGCAGTAGGATCTGAAGTTCAAGGTCATCCTCAACTACACAGTAAGGGCAATACCAGCCTGAGATACATGAGACTCTGTCCCAAAACAAAAAAGTCTTCTGCAGAGACTGTGTCTGATATGGAAGACTATAAGAGGTGGAGAATGTCCCACCTCAGCAACAAGTAGATGACTGGCACTCAACCTAAGCTAGGGCGGCCNAGACATCATGTGAGCAGAGCCTTGTGGCAACTGGAACTTGCATGTTGAAGGCCATGAGCAAACACTTGCTGCTATCTGACTTGAGGACCTTGACCTCAACCCATCACCTCCGCTTTTTGGAGGTGAACTTAATGATNTGGAGCGAATCCTTGGTAGTCTACAACAGAGTTGGAGCATCCTACCTAGAGGATGTAAAACATCTGGTTTTTACAAACATCTGCATACATGCCTATAGATCACACTAAAATTGCTTCATAGTTTGGGCTAGAGAAGGTAAAGGAGTTAGTTGTTGAAGATGAGTGGACACAATACACTTCCCAAGCAGGAAGAATGTGTGTTAACACTGCCACTGTCATTGCTAGCAGGGTGGAGACNTCCTCTTACCTAGATATTAGACCTGAATCCCCTGGCCATGTGACCTTAATGACAGTATCTCAAGCAATTACTTTAATTTGAGACTTCATAATGATAATCGAAAGATAACCTGAGATTGACCCACTGTGGTATGTTCCATAGCAAGTACAGTCAGCAGACAGTGCAATACACACACACCACAAATACACCCCCACATACACACACCACATATACACCCCCACATACACACTCACCACACACACACACACACACACACACACACACNCACCATTTATCCACTACAGCTGAAGTCCTTACTGGCAGACCCTGGGCCCAGAGAGCTATTGAACTGCTGAGTAGTTACCCATTTATATATGTGTATATGAATGTAGGTAGGTATTCATTTATTTACTTATTTTTTTTTTATTTAGAGACAGGATCCCACTGTGTAATTCTGGATGGTCTGAAAGTCACTATGAAAACCATATAGACCTCAAATTCATGGTGATCCTCCTACTCCTGCCTCCAAAGTGCTGGGATTACCAGTGTGAGCCAGCAGGCCTAACTAGATGGCTTCTTTAATAGCACCACTTGCTGCCATCACTGTGATTTGAANGCAGTGGTCAGGCTGGTCATGGTATAGACAGGAGACCCAAAGGGGTAAGAGCAGAGTCTGCAGGGAGCTTCTTATGTCAATTAAATTNATTTTCAACATCACATGCTAACTGTCACCGTGGGCAGTTTGTACATGTTTATGTAGCAGTTTAAAATGAACCTGTGTCCATGNCCAGCTTCATTAAACAACTGCTCCTTCTCATTTCTTCAAGGTGCAAANGTTGAAGCTCTTTCTTCTGGTGTTTGGAATCCNTGTTCATGCTCACTGTTACCCAGCCATTCTACACAGTACAGAGATTTTTGCTCCTTTGTAACTCAGCAACTGTGCCTTCTCCTTTCTCCATCCTTACTCCACTCGCCCCAGCTGGTAACTATCATTCAGCTCACGTCTCCAAGATCAGCTCGTGTGTGTGTGTGTGTGTGTGTGTGTGTGTGTGTGTGTGTGTGTACGCACTCGTGCATGAGTGAGCTGCATTGAGCTGCATCTGAAGACTTTATTCTTCTTCCCTAATTTTAGATCCAAATCCACCAGATTTAATTAATTAAAAATTAAACTAAAACTATTTCATTGACATTTTCAAACCCTTTATGTAGAAATAAATTTAGCAAGAGCCCAACAGCAGCTGGAACATATCACAGTGGAGAGAGGCTGCTGTACACACCCACAAGGACACTGAGTGGTCCCATGCTTTCCCAGAATGTAGTTCTGCCTGCTATTAATTTGCAAACATATGGCTTGGACTTGTGCTTTCAGAAATGAGGTCTAGGAATTGCTAAGTGCAGCCTAGCACAGACCTCACGAAACATCAGAGCTGGGATTTCTAGAGGGAAAGGGAGCTTGCCTGTCCAGTTCCTTCCGTGAGTGAACACAGCCAGGGCACAGCAGCCTACGAACACCANTCAACTGACATGGCTCTCCAGAGGATCCCTACTACTTCCGGTCCCAACTCTGCCCACAAAAAAACCCCTTTGCTAATTTGAGAGAGGTGCACGCCAACAGAAGTGTGTGTTTAATGAAAAGCAGCTTGCTCGCTCGGCTCAAGTCAAAGGCTTGGAGTGTCACACGTGGCTCTGAGTCTGAGTTTCCCCACTGCAATGCACATAGCTTTGAAGGGAACCAGCAGCCATAATGCAGCCCCAGATCTGAGACAGGGAGTCCTACAGATCACAACACATTTTTCTAGGTATTTTTTTTTATTCATCTACAAAGAAGTAGGAAGAATATGAAACCAAAAAGCCTTATTATTACCTGCACAAGAGGGCCATTGAGGCTGGCTAAAGTCAGTTCAAGGCTTTGAAGATTAATGGGCCCATATAAATGTTGGTGTGTTATGAGCTTTCTCCTTGACATTAAACAGAGCACGCAAGACTCACACATAAAACGCAGCGAGGAGCCCGGGTTATAATTAATGCCATAAAGGTCTCTTTATCAGATTCCATCCAGGCGTCACAGAGGGTGAGGAAGAGCCAGCCAAGCACTGTTTGTTCTGGATGAGGAAAGGGGCTATGAGTTGACGTGGTCCTCAAAAATGTCACTGCTTGCAAAGTCAAAAACCAGAGTGACAAGGACTGCTTTCAAGTGCACAGAGACACTTCTAGTCCACTTGGAGGGTCAGTCCCTGGAGGACCATAAAGTACAAATCAACCCCACCATACCGTGCTCCCCTCTGATTTAATGGGAACAGACTAGAGGTGGCTTTGTGACTTCAGCACTTCAAAAGTCCCAGGATATGGGTTGGAGGTATAGCTTAATTGGTGGAGAGTTTGCTGAGTACCCATAAAACCCTGGTTCGATCTCCAGCACCACACAAACCAAATATGGCGCCACATGCCTGTAGTCCCAGCACGTGGGAAGTAGAGGCAGAAGGATCATGGGTTCAAGGTCATCCTCAGCTTTGTAACAAGTTGGAAGCCATTCTGGGCTACTATCTCAAAAACAAAAAACATCCATACAAAAAAACCTGAGGTTCTAGAAAACCCTATCTTCTCACAAAGCCGGCATGTCCCATGTAGAGGTGTACCAGGGTGCTAGGGGTCAGAATGCAGCTGGCAAAGGCTGATGGGAAAAGGATTCATGCTGATCTCAGCAACTCTCCCAGGAAAACAAAAAGTATCCAAAGCAACAAGACAATCTATGAGGTCTCAGTTACCTACAAACTACATAGCATGGCCCAGTGGGGGTCCCTGTGACCTTGTGACAGACTTCATGGAGTCCTCCCACACTTCAGACACTCTGGCCTGTGCTAGGTGCTCTGAGAGGGAGTTGCGGTTAGAGCTGAAGAACGAAAGGATGGAGATGGCCACACCCTGTGAAGCTGTGCACATTGCAGCAACAGGACAAACACCCTGTGCCTCAGCTGTTCTGATGGGATAAATTGTGCCCCCCAAATCCACAAATTGAAGTGCAAAGGCCTAAACCCCTGCATTGAAGACAAGGTCATTACAGAGATAGTAATGTTAAATGATGCCCTTAGCGGTTGATGGCAGACTCATACCTGATGAGAGCACAAAGAATGGGTAACTACGAAGTACTCAGCCCTAAATGAGACACTTACATCATACCCCCTCCCCACANGGCTCATGGAACATTGCAGGAGGGGAGGGGAGATTGTAGGAGCCAGAGGTCAGGGAGGACTGGGGTGAAACGATGTCTTCTGAACATGACTGGGTGGTGGCACTTGTGAACTCACAGCAGCTGTGGCTGCTGGCACAAGATCAAGCCAGCCAACATCTCAGCACAGATGGGGGAGGGGCATGCAAAGCCCCATACCTAACTGAGGCGTTTTTGGCAGATAAAGGCTGTTAGGGTGAAGAAAGCTGGTTTTCTTTAGGGAAGGGACCTGGCTGGTTGCCCATGCTGCAGTAGATGGGACATTCGTATGTCTGAGCACAGTATTGGGTTCAGTGGGTTACAGAAAGACATGAAGTCATGGGGGGACACTGTAGGGAGCAGGGTCTNGGATGAGTTGAAGTGGGGTGAGGGTTTGGTACAATCAAAATACATTGTCTATATGAAAGAATAAATTTTTTCTCTTTTTATTTTTTCTATGCATCTTTTACATCATGTATCTTGATTCTATTCATTTCCTCATCATATCTGCCCCTGTGTCCTCCCCNAAAAAATAAAACAAAATTTAAGAGAAAAAAGGAGGAAGAGAAGGGAATTAAAAATCTCGTCATGGATTAGTCACCCAGTAAACCCCTTTGTCCATATAGCTTTACTTGCAAGTGTTCATTGCAAGTCATGGGTCTGGTTTGAGGCCTCTGGTTTCAACTACACTAATGCTGGGCCCACACTAGAACTCTGCTTGGATACCCTGCTGTTGCCCTGTGTTGTGGAGATCCTGCAGCTTTGGGTCTGCAGGTTGGGTCCTTTCACATACTCCAGTAGATCATAGATGGGGTGAATATTGGGGTGGGTAAGTCACAACCCTGGTTCTGGGCCTGGGCAGCTGTAGGGTTGGTCTGCCAGCCAGTTCTCTCTTGGCCTCACCACCAGGATGATCTCTCCAGTATTGCCCAGGCTAGTTCACCTCTTGTAGCAATGAGCAAGAGGTGGGGCCAGTTCTCCTGCTTTTGTGCCCTCAGGGTTGGCTTTTCCACATCTGTATCATTAGGGCCAGCTCCATTGTGTTACCCATGTGAAGTACAGGGACCACTCTTCCCAGGGCTGCAGCTGGTGAGGGGTAGGGACAGCCTCCCATTCTTACGACCCCAGGGCCAGCTCCTCCAGCTGTCTCAGGTGTTGATGGACGGGAGGTGGGGTGGCATCTCTCCTCTGTCCATGCTAACACATGTTTGATGAGTAGCGGGGACAGCTCTCCCACACTTACAACTTCGGAGCTGGCTCACCCACACCTCCACCGACAAGGTTGGCTGTATTGCATTGCCCAGGTGAGGTGCAGGGCCCGTTCTCCCAAGTGTTGCAGCTGGTAGGGGGCAGGAACAGCTCTCTTGCTCTTGTGACCTCAGGGCCAGTTCTCACACCTGCTTCAGACATTGATGGGGGAGGGGCACAACTCTCCCCCTCCCATGCTGCCACAGGACAGATGCATGATGGAGACAGCTCTCCTGTGCTCACTACTTTGGGGCTGGCTCACCCACATCTGTACCAACAAGGTTGTCTCCATTATGTTGCCCAGGCAAGGTGCAGGGCCTACTCTCCCAAGTGTGGTAGCTGGTAGGGGTCAGGGCCAGCTCTCCCATTCTTATGACCACAGGGCCAGCTCTCCCATCTGCCTCAGGTATAAGAATAAACTTTCAAAATGAGGCCCTTAAGGTAGATGCTGATCCACTCTAATTGGTATCTTCATAGGGGTCACAAAGACCCCAGAAGAAAAGCCATATGAAAGTACATTGAGCTCAGCAGGACGGTGGTGGCACACACCTTTAATCCAAGCACTCAGGAGACAGAGGCAGGAGGATCACTTGTGAGTTCAAGGCCAGCCTGATCTATAGAGCAAG
>LZPO01116967.1:643734-658775 GCA_001675575.1 Neotoma lepida
GCAAATACACTTATTACCATTAGAGAGCCAGGGGCCACTTGACTCCCCAGCTTGGACACCAATGCAGCATACTGCAAGCTCAGTGTTCCCTGGGTANACNAANCTCACTCCTNGCCTCCAGAGACCAGGCAATATCTGACTCCTCAGCTCCAGGAANGAATAAGCAGGTAAGNTAGTAGGAGCACACTCACTGAGGTACCCTCTCCTCCAGNAAGCCTTCCCTGACTAGTTCCCTTCCTCTGCCCCAGCCTACAGNGCACAGAAGAGAAGACAGGGTCATATACAGCCTAAAACCACTGAGTATGAAACATCTAGAAGGAAAACTGTGTGGGTATTCTCTCCACAAAGATAGAAATGTCAACAGGTCCAGTCACCCTGAGTCTGGGTATTATCCAAGAGAGATGAAGCATGACAAGGAGACACTTGCCCTGCCTGCATCTGGCACTACTTACAACAGTCAGGTGTGGACTCATCAAGTGACTACAAGCAGATGAGCAGATGAAGAAAATGCAGTACATACAATACAGTACTATTCAGCCTTGAAAAAGGAAGGAATCTTGCAGTTTGCAGCAACTCAAATGAGCTTGGAGGACACTATGCTAAATGAGACAAGCCAGACATGGAGAACAAGTGCTTCAGATTCTAACTTATATACAGATGCAAAAAAACAAAACAAAACATAATAATCTCTTAGAAGTAGAGAGAGAGACTAGTAGACAAGGTTACTGGAAACTGGAAAGAGAAGCAGGGTATGATGGTAGGGAAGGGAAGGGTGAAGTTGCATGAGGCATAACTTCAAATGTTCTATGGCATGGTAGGATAGCTNTGTCTAACAGCAATTAAATATGTATTTCAATCATTAATAGAGAAGATTCTGAATATTCCCAATACAAAGAAAGGACAAATATCAGAGANGATAGACATGCTGACCCTCATAAATCCATGTAATCACTACATTTTTGTATGTGTGNACTTTTTAATTTATTGTGTTCATTTGTAACGGGGGCAGGGGGAGAAGGGACACATACAATGATGCACATGTAGAGGTCAGAGAAAAATTTGCAGTGATCAGTTCCTTCCTTCCACCAAATGGGTCCTAGGGATCAAACTGGGGTCATCAGACTTGCGGGGCCATCTCACTGGACCTGTATACATGTNTTTTAACAGCATGTTATGTCCATGAATACACACAAGGGTTATGTGTCAATCAAAGATTAAAGTTCCAGGGGAAAAAAAGCTGAATGGCTTTGTAGACAGAAAACATCATGTTTCTGGGGTGTCCTTGGTTGCAATAAGCAGCCCTCCAGACAAGAGGAAATTCATTCCAGAGACTGACACAGCTGTGGAGCCTGCCAAACAAAAGGAGGAAGAAGCCAAAATTGGAGCTGGGGCAGTCAGATAATAAGGAAAGGAAACAATGGGCTCCAAGCTGCTTCTGAACACACTTGTCCCTGCATTTGTAAGGACCTCAGGCTNGGTCACCCCTCAGGGCCAGGGACCAAAGTGTATCTGCAGNGTATTTTCCCATAAATAAACACTTTATTTAAGTTAAATGATATCAAAAGGATTTTCTATTATCCTGAGATATTAAAGCAATTAAACAGTACAGCCATATCCTACAAGGCTGTGTATTCTAAAAGAAGATGCTAATATCTGTTGATGGACCGTGGTGAATTAGTCAATCACAGACATCAAACCACTTTTATTTTGTATGTTTATATGTGTNTGTGACTGTGTTACTGTGAGTATGTGTGTGTATGTGTGGAGGCCAGAGAANAGGCTCAGGTATCATTCCTCAAGATACCATCCACTTTGTTGTTTTGTTTTGTCTTTAGGTTCAGGGGGAAGTATTTTGATTTTTTGGAGATTGAGTCTGGATCTTGCTGATTAGGCTAGGCTGGATGGCTAACAAGCCTCAGGGTATCTGCCTATTTCCATCCCTATGTTCTGGAATTATAAGTATGCACCACCACACCCAGTTTTTATCACCTGGGTTCTGGAAATCCAATNCAGGTTCAAATGCATGCATGGTAAATATTTTATTGACTGAGCCATCTACCTAGCCTTTCATCAATATTTTTAAAGGATGGATGGATAAATTGTTGGATGAATGGATGGATGATGGATGGATGATGAATAGTTGGATGGTTGGATAGATGATGAATAGTTGGATGGTTGGATGGATGGATGGATGGGTGGATGAGTGATGGGTAGATGATGGATTAGTGGGTGGATAGATGGGTGGATGGATGGATGAATGGTTGAATGTATGGATGATGGATGGATGGATGGGTAGATGGATAGTTGGTGGATGGTTGGATGGATAGATGATGGATGATTGGATGGATGGTTGGATGGATGGATGGATGGATGGATGGATGAATGGATGATGGATAGATGATGGATGGGTGGGTGGATAGATGATGGATGGTTGGATGGATGGATGATGGGTGGATGATGGATGGATAGATGAGTGGGTAGATGGATGGCTAGACAGTTGGTTGGATGGGTAGGTGGATGGATGACAGATGAACATATGAATGAGTCAGGGGCTATGGCTGGTGCTAGCTGTTCAAATGCATATGATAATGAACTCAAAAAAAGCCTTAGCCATTGGATAATTTTTCCTTAAAATCCTGAGCTCTAAGATACAATGTTGTCTACATTTCCTTCCTCTTGTTTCCTTTTCTGATGTTGTAAACAAATGAATCAACATATTACTGTGTACTGTGACCCCTCTGGCCTCTGAGGCCTTTGCACACATCCTTCTCTGAGACACTCTTTGTGTTNCTGACCTCCACTCATTCTCAAATCATGTCTAAACAGCCATAGCCTCAAGCTACACAGAAGTCAGCAAATCTCAGATAAGATCCATAGGCATAGGCAGGCTGTTACCTTTTACNGAGCTTTTCATTCAATCTTTTCACTAATTTTACCAAACTCTGTGAGTTAAGATAGGATAGGGTGATGTGTATTCATTCTTTGCACACATTTTCTCTCTCTCTTTCTCTCTCTCTCAGCACACACACAGTGTGTGTGTGTGTGTGTGTGTGTGTGTATGTGTGTGTTTGTGCATGTGCCTGTGCATGTGCGTATACTGTATGTAGAAATGGGAGGCTCCAAGGGCTTCAAGATCTCAGGACTCACTGACTAAGATAAGATATGACTGCTGTCATTTTTCTGATTCATCTCACTTCTCCTTAAAGAATTGTCTGTGCTTTGANAAGCATCCTGCCAGCCACAGTTCCACATGTGCACATGACTGGGCCCATGCCTTCCCTGCATTTGTGACCTTTCATCAAATTCATACCCTCTGCAGCCCTCAGCATAGACCACACCTTCCTCCTTGAAGCTCTTGGCTTTGGAAGACTCTTTTCCTTCTTATTTCTCTGATTCTGTCTGTCCTCGACCCTTCAAAGCCAAGAGCTGGGTCTCTGTCTTGGCGGCTCTGCCCTGGTAACCATAGCAGTAGACTTCAGCAGTTTCTGCCATTTTCTTTCCAGGCCTGATAAAAATCTTGCTTTTCTTTCACTTGCAAGGGAACATTGACTTAAGCAAATCCCAGTCCCCATGGGTGTGCCTGGGAGGCAACNGCAAACTGAAGGCCCCATGTTCAGATGGAGTCAGCTAAGACAGACTGCTGTTTACCCATGTTGCAGAAATACCTGTTTACTCATGGCCTTGGCCAGCCAGCTCTAGGAACACTTGGCTTCACCTCAAGGAGCACTGCACAAACAAAAGCATTCTTAGGGNCAGAGAGATAGTTCAGTGTTAAAAGCACCGGCTGCCCTTCCAGGACCCCAATTCAATCCCTAGCATCCACATGGTGGCTCACAACTACCTGTAATCCCAGTTCCAGGGGAGCCAACACCCTCCTCTGGTCTCTGTAGGCATGTGTGCACATGGTACACAAACATACATGTAGGAAAAGCACTTGTACACATAAAATAAACAAATATTTAAAGTAAGAAGCATTCTTAAAGGAACTTGAAAAGAAATGGTTCAACCTACCATTCTTCTAACTGATGCTGAAATCAGAGNCCAGCTCCAGAAATAGGTCAAGGACTTATCTCCAAGGAAAGCCTACAGAAAGCCAATAAGACTATGAAAAGACCCATCAGTAGCATCCATCATTAGGGAAATTCAAATGAAATCTACAGTGCAAGTGTTCTTCCCTCATTAGAGAGCTATAATCAAACAAAATATTAAATAACTAGTGCTGTTGGTTGAGGCTCTGAAGACATCAGCACTCCTGCAATGCTGGGGGGAATTACAAAGAGGTGTATCAGATACAGGAGACAGTCTAGTAGCTCCTCAGGAAGCTACTCTTGGAATTACCACATAACCCAGCAACTCCACCCACAAAGGAACTAAAAAGCAAAGGCTCTGCCTGATATTTACACACCTGTGTTCACTGTTCACAACAGCTCATGGTGTGAACAACTCAACTATCCATCCACAGGTGAATAGAGACAAGATGCTGTACACACCTATTTTTATTGGTTTATCTTTGTCTTACTATGTAGCAAAAGCTGGCATTGCACTCAAGGCAATCCTCCTGCCTCAGCCTCCTAGGGGCTAGGATTTCAGATATGTACTCCCATACTCAGCATTCTGAAAATAGACAGGGTCAAGGTAGAGTAGCACAGGCTGTGATCCCACGCTCTAAAGGATGAGACAGGAGCATTGTCACAGGTCCTAGACTAGTCTAGGCTACACAGTGAGACCTTGTCTCAAAATGACAAAATTAAAAGATAGGTGGTAGATACATAGATTGGTAAAAATAAATCAATGTTAGATATATAGGTGATTAACAGATGATAGATACATAGATGATAGACAGATGATAAATAGATTGCGGGTGTCCTAAGTAGGTTTATTCCATCCTTTATCATCATCTGAAGTGTATACCTTTCCACATTGAAACCCCATACTGCCCCTCCCCACCCTCCCACATCTGGAACTGCTTCCCCAGGCATGCATTCTGACCAGTTCAGAATTGACAATCTATATTCCATTATTACATACATTGTTTGCAGACATAGGCACCTAACTTTACATCCTATTGCTAGTACGTACTTGTGGTAGTTGGAAAAATTGTAGCCCTGATATAGCCACATCCTAATCCCTGAGACCTGTGACTGTGTTACTTTACATGACAAAGAACCTTCGCATTAAGGTGGAGATGTGGAAGTGCTGTGTTAATATGCTCCAGGTGAGGCCAAGATGATCACATGAGCTGTACAGAACCTTCACACACTGTAGAAGCAAAAGAAAGGTCAGAGATGGGAGGAAGGAGCCATCAGCCAGGATCAGAGTAAGATGGACATCACAAGAAAAGTCTCCTGGAAGGGTTTGCCATGAGCACTGCCATGAGTTAAGGCCAGCCTAGGCTATAGAGTGAGTGCAGGGCTAGCCAGGGATATAAAGCAAGACTTTGTCTCAGAAATACCACAGAAATAAATAAACAAATAAGAGACTCTGGCCTGTAATTATTGTATTCGATAGTGAAATCCCAAGACTCCCTTCTTGCTGCTCCAAGGTGGAGTTCTGAGTTTGCTGCCTCTTGACCAAGAGCTTTCATGAACTGACCCACTCACTGCAGAGAAGCATGGCTAACTAAGGTACAGCCTGGCTGAAGATCCAGAAGACCCCAGCATCCAGCATTCCCTCACGCTATCTGGGGACTGGAGGGATGGGAAGGCCCATATAGGTACAGAGGACTGGTGTCACACAGAATAGCAAGGTTGAGAAGAAGATGTGCCCAAGGAAATCCTGACCCCATCTGGTGGCCCGGAAGCCAAGCTTGCTGCTGAATCTCAACAGGTAATCACTGACACAGCTTCTGATGACCCAGCCCAAACCAGCTGGGCCAGATATTTGATGACATTGGGGTTCTAATGACACCATCAGCTGACCATGTTGGACCTTGGGTCAGGGATGAGAAAACACAGAAGCGATAAAATACAGAGAGGCTCTGTGGTGATTAGGCCAGGGTGATAAGATAAAATGGGTGGGTCATTTCCCTTCGAGGATGATGACATTGTGTGGTGCAGTCTTGGACAACCTCCATGTTCTTCACCGGTACTGGGCATGGTTGCCCTGGGCCAGGTTCATGGGTGCTAATGTGACCATGGATCCCTTTCTCAGGCTTCTTGGGAGCAGAATCTCTCAGATATTCATATACACATGGCTATTAATCTTTCCAGCAGCAAGTAAAATATCTGCCAGATACAGAAAAAAAAAACAGTAGTTCGTCTTGCAAGATGTTAAGGAAGTTACCTGGGGCCAAAGGTTATGTAGGTTAGCTTACGTCAGAGCTCAAGTGACACACAGGGTCATTTGAGAGCAGTGTCAGTGCTGTATCCCAGGTGGATGCTGCTGTCATTCCTTAGCCCCTGGGCCAGACACCCAGGCAGTATGGCTTCAACTTTGGGGAGACAACAGGGTGCTGTTGTTAGGAAGTAGGAATAAGAGATGAGGGTCTATCTTCATCCCTCTACATGTAGACATCCAGTTTTCCCAGCACCATTTTTGAAAATGCTCTTTCCTCCATGTGTACTTTTGGGGCCTGTCAAATACCAAACAGCTGTAATGGGCTCACATCTGCGCTGTCTACTCCAGTCCATTCATCTATAAGTGTGCTTTGTGCCAGAGCTATGCCGTATTTATTGCTGTGGCTCTGTGGCATAATTGGAGATGGGTGTGGTAATGTCTCCAGCATTATTCCCTTTGCTTGGGATTGCTTTGGTCATCCAGGTTCTTTGTGTTTCCATGACTTTTAAGGTTGTTTTTGCTCTTTCTGGGAAGTATGGCGGCAATGAGGGTTTATATTAACTCTGTACATTGCTTTTGGTAGGATGGTTATTATTATAGTAATATTCTATCAATCCATGGGCTGGGGAGGTCTTTCCATCATGTAGTGTCTTCTTCAATTTCTTTCCTCTGAGTTTACAAATTTCCAGTTTAGGAGTCCTTTACCTCCTCAGATTGGTTCACTCCAGGTATTTTATTTTATTTTATTTTATTTTTTTGAGGCTATTGTATACAGGACTGTTTCCCTGGTTTCTTTCTCAAGGGTTTGTCATTGATGTATAACAAGGCTACTGATTTTGCTATGTTAGTTTTGGATCCTGCCACTTGGCTGAAAGTGCTGATCAGTCCTAGGAGTTTTCTGTTTGAGTCTTTAGGGTCTTGTGCAAAGCATCACATCTATGAACAGGGTTTTCCATCTGTGGCCCTTTGATTTCCCACTCTTTTCTTTCAGCTCTAAGACTCTGAGCACTTTGCTGAATGAGAATGGAGAGAGTGGACATCCCTATCTTGTTCCTGATTTTAACACAATTGCTCTGAGTTTTTCTCTGTTTAGCATAATGTTGGCTGTGGGATTGTCTTATATGACTGTTATTATGTTACGGTATGTTGCCTCCAACCTTAGTCTCTATAGAACTTTTTAATCATGAAGGAATGTTGCATTTTGTCAAAGGCCTTTCCTGCATCTATTGAGAAGATCATGTGATTTTTTTTCCCCCGAAGATCATGTGATTTTTTTTTTCCCTTCAAGTTCACTTATATACATTATATTACACTTACTGATTCTCATACAATGAACTATCCCTGCATCACTGGGATAAGCCCAACTTAACCATTGTGAATGATCATGTCGAAGTATGCCTATATTCAGTTTGCAAGTATTTGGTTGAGAATTCATAATTTGTGTTCAACAGGAATGCTGATCTGTAGGTGTCTTTTTTGCTGTGTTTTTATCTAGCTCTGATGTCAGAGAGGTGCTGGGAGAGCTTATGACAGTGGCAGGCAATACCAGCCAGGTCCAAAATAAAAAGCCTCCCTACCCATGAATAGCAGAATTACACTGTGAAGGTCCCTTGTGAGAGAGTGGGGAGGGAGAAGCGGTGTGCTATGAGGAAGTGGGTCCAAGGTCTACTGACATCATCTAACTAGACAAAGAGACACTATGTTTTCTTGCAGTGCTGGAAGCAGGTGTGTGAGAAGTCCCAAGGCCATGCCTGAATAAGGGAACAGGGAAAGACAATAGGCTAGTTAGTAAATATGTGACCATGGCCACTGGTGCTGCCTTCTGTAGCCCTTCTCTATTTAGAGTTTTGTTCCAGAAGGGCCTGTTCCCAGGAAGCAGGGTGGGGGATGGACCCTGCTTACTCAATAGGACAAATGTCTTACAGAAAAACGTTTTCTGAAGCTCCAAGCCCAAGAAACACTTGGCACCTTCTGAGTCTGGGGTTCAAGGCCGGTGGGATTCACAGAGTTGGTCACATGGTTTGCCTCCCATCTTCAAGTCAGAAAAGCATGGGGTACAACAGTTACGGCTCAGCAAGGGTGGTGTGGGTAGCCTGATTGCTCCACGGTATCAATGACCCTCTTGTCACAGTCTAAATATGAAGTGTCCTCTACTGGATTGTGCGTTGGGAACAAGGTCTCCGGCTGACGGTGCTCTCTGGGGAGGTAGTGGAAGCTTTAGGAGGTGGGGACTAGCTGGAGGATGTACATCACTGGGGACATGAAAGATGTAGCTGTCAGTGTCCTCTTCTCTCTGCTTCCCGGCCACCACGAGGAATGGGGGGGGGGGAGCAGCCTTCTGTGCCACATGTTCATGCCACCACAATGGTCTGGTCACGGCAAGCCCATCTCAGTGGGGCAAGGGAACCGTGGCAGAGCCCTCTGGAACCTTAGTTCTTCTTCCTTTTAAGTTATTCTTTCTCAGGTTCTTATCACAGTGACATCTTCTTACAAACAACCTTTGCAGTGATGAGAATTAAAAGAGGAACTCAGCATTAAATACCATGATCTTGACTGGTGGCTATAGGAATTTCCCAAACAGCAACATTCGTTACCAAGACAACTACATCATCCCTGTGTGCTCTGGTAGCAGTTGTGACACGTGAGGCTGTGTTCTTTTCACAATTCTGCGTACCGGGGCCTCCCATAACCTTGCCAAGGACATACATTTGGTCTGTGTATCAGCTGCCCTGTGTCCTTCAGCTATGGAAACTGAAGCAGCTGGGAGGTACGTCCTGCCTGGGTGGTGGTGTTGGTGAGGGGCAGAGTTGTGATACTGCAGGTCTCTGACTCCAGCCCCCCTTTGCAAAGCCTGGTTCATCAGTTGGAAGGCTGTTTCTCTAGGACTTCCCATGGCTTCCTCTGTGCTGGAGCCAACTCTCCTCTCCTTCCCTCTCCCTTATCTCTGGAACACAGGCTGAACGCAAAGGAAAAGGGCCTTCACCACAGCCAAGATTCCTATCTGGCTTGGAACATGGGCCACAGCTAGGCTTCCTCTTGAGTTCCTGGCCTCAAGAGGCCTTGCCTGAAGCTGCCCTGGCCCCACAGCGGAAGCCAGCACAGAGGAAGATAAGGGGAAGGCAGGGGCCTGGGGCCACTTCCCTACCAGATGCTAGAACACATCTCCTGTGCTTTCTGACAGGGTGCCTGCAGAAAGGGCTTCCCAGCTGGATTCATTTCCTAGGGTTATCACAAAGTTAGCACAAACCATGTAGTAATTCTGTTGTCCCTAACTCACAGTAAAATCCATCCCCTCACAGTTGTGGAGAAAAGAAGTCTAGAATCAGGATGTGGACAGGGCAATGAAACTCCGGAGAGGATCCTCTTGCTCTGATTACCACTAGTACCCTGCTTGCAGGCACGCCGCCCGCCCCTTTGAATCCCTTCCCAACATGGCTTCTCCGGTACTCTTTTTCTAAGGACATCAGTCATTGAACTTAGGGACCATCCTAATCCAACACGTCCTCCTTCCAGACAGGGTCATATTCATAGGCTGTGTGTGGACAGGAATTTGAGTGTACATTATTCAATCCATCTAAAAACTTCCTTCGGCCATCTCCCCTAAACACGTAGCCTTAAAACAAGAAGCTTATTGCACATCTCAAAGGATGGAGGCGATGGGAAGAGGCCATTGACCATCTGTCAGGAAGCCTGGGGGAGCTGGGCCTGGCTTCNCACACCTCTTCCTGTCCTTCCTTTCCATGTAAACCTCTCATCCTTCCCTAAACCAAGAGCCAAGACTCCCTCATTCATGTAGAAGAAGACCACCATCTTCCACAGCCACAGAAATCTCACTGTGGTTTGCCACAGATAATCTAAGCACGTTTTCATCCATTCAAATGTAACACAGCACCCTGAAGCTGTCAAAGGCTGTGAACTGGGGTGTGGTCCAGGGTGGAATGGAACACACCACATCTGATTGGGTCCATACTGGAGAACAGCCTATGATGCTTACTGAAGTCTACTACCAACACATTCCTGCAATCCCCACAAGGCACGCCCCCCTCAACCCCCAGGAATTCCCTTCTGGAAGACTGAATACCAGCTAGCTCTCCCAGAGTGGCATGGCTTCTACAAAGGCCCAGGAAGCCTACAATGGGAGGAAGAGGGGGTGTCCTGGCTGGGCCTGTAGATTTTGACACATGGGGCAAGGCCACTGGTCACTGGGAACATGGAGGGAGATGAAAGGAGATGATACAGCTTGCNGGCGATACGGTCAAAAGCTCTTCTCAGCCACACACCAGCTTGCCAGCTGGCCTCCATTCATAAAGTTTCCTCAGAGCCCTGCCTCAGACAGGAAACAGCATGAGGGCAGATAACAGCCACCAGGCAGGAAGCCCCGCCCACAGAGGGCAGCAGGTGCCTGGAAAGAGCCCACTGCCTTGCTCTGCATTTGCAGAGTGTGAAGCCTGGAAGACCCTGCTTCTCCACTTCCTCTAGTCAAACAGCAGCCCCCTCTCTCCAAGCTCACATCCTTGCCATGAGCTTTGCTTCCTTATTCATTCCAGCCCCCGTAGTTCCCAAGGACCCTACCATCCCTCAGCAGAATGACACCCAAAGAATAAAGAATTCTGAGCCACGCAGTACACTGTCCCCATGGCCACTCACTCTCACCTCCATTTGCCCTGAAAATATTCCTTTATTTAGCTAGCACTAAATTTAGGCTCTGGCCAAGAGAATAGAATGACAGGAAAGCTTAGCCAAACCCTGCAGCCTCCTACCCCACCCCATGCCATCCTGCTCCCACCTTCCCCTGCCAGCAGAGAGGCCTGCCAACCTTCTCCACCCATGAGTAGCAGGGGACAACCATTGAGAGCCTGGTGTTGGGCACTCTGTGCAGAGGATCAAGCCATCAGATCCTTATCATGGAATGACATCCTCACAACTTCTCAGGGTCCAGAATATGAAGTTAGGAAGAGTCTGCATATTAGAATAATGTTTCTTAGCTGGGCTGTGTTCCATAGCTGGACGTTTCTGGTTAGGGGGAACTGTTGTCATTTTATAATTTCACTTTAGCCATAATGTAACTATGAAAATTATTCTACTTCCATGTTCACAGTCAGAAGATAGTTTCATAGAACAAGAGTAACCTCGTGGGAGTGATACCTCAGTTGGTAACGTGCTTGAAAATTAAGCATAAGCACCCGTGTAAAAAGCTGGGCATGGTGGAGCCTGCTCATTGTTCCAGTACTAGAGACAAGCAGACCCCTGGGGTTCTGAACAGTCAGCTAGCCTAGCCTAATCCATAAGCCCCAGGTCCGTGGTTTCAAAACACAAGGTGGTTTGCACCAAAGGACAGACACCCCAGTTGACCTCTGGCCTCCACATGCATGCACACACAAAAAGACTAATTTATGGTTTTAGAAGTGAGAACAAACCCATCATTTTTCACCCTTTAAGTCTGATGTAAGCATTATTCACACTTAGAGGGGCACAGAGCTGGAGTCTAACCTAGAGTCTGCCCAGCTGTCCAGTGGTCCAGCAGTGTCAGCCTCCCCAGGTACCCATCACAAGCACAAGCTCCTGGACCTAGTCTAAACTTCCTGATTCACACACTGCAAGTTACAGTTGAGCGAACTTCCCCGAGAATGAGAGCACAACTGAGGCTTGCACCCCCTGCTGTAGTCTGATATTCAGTTGATAACACCAGAACCCAGGAAACCGTATCATGCCACACATTGTTCTCTGAACATAGGACATTCTTGCACGTTTCACATTGGAATGGGTTCCTTTGGCCAATCAGATAGCAACTTAAGTGCCAGAAAGTGGCCACACACCTACTGCTGCTCCTGTGTGAAGTCATAACTGCTGTCCCCAGAGGTGATGTCACTCACTAAACATCAGGCACGGTACAGATCTATCTCATCCTCCCAGCCACCTCCGAGATGGAAAATAACAAACAAGCTGAAACCCTGCCATTAACCTCATTTCACAGATGACAAAATTAAAGCCCAGAGAAGTGAGGCAACTTGGGCAAAGCCACAAACCAGTTAGAACAGACTTAGGGCCGCAGCTTTCATTCTCTGTGTCCCCAGACATCAAAGCTGCAAGAAGGACCCTTATCTGGGACAGTAGCTAAATGAGCATTGACACAGTAAGTGCAGGGGACACCAGGGCAGCCCAGACCCATCCCTTCACCTCACGCACAGGACACTAGGCTGAGAGGAAGGAGGCAAAAGCCACAGGTTGTGGAGGCAGATGGAGGGGGTGAGGTTTGGGGGAGGGGACCACAGCCCTCTTTCTACTACAAAAGCTCCCTATGTGAGAACTAGAGGCCTGAGCTCCTGTGACCCTAAGAACACCCGACTTCCATTGATGTTGAAGTCAGCAGATCCTTCCAGAGGGCAGCAAGAGCATCAGGAAGCAGCTGGTCCCTTCTGCCCAACCCATCCAGGAAAGTCACCCAGTCCCCACTCAGCCTCTCGGGGTCACCCCTCTAAGCAGCCACAGCCAGGTTCTGTCTCCTATCAAGGTAAAAACCCTTCTTTTCTTCTTTCCACTGTCCTGCCATCTGTATGGGGCACTGTCTGTCCCCACCCAACTCCAGTCGCTGCATGTTTTCTGTTTTTCCACTTCATTCTTCTGAAATCTTCAAACACAGGTCACTGTCCCTTTCCCTACACACCAGGAGTAGATTATGCGAGTCCACCATGATCCTGGCCAAGTATGGTTTTTCCCATTTTTCCCCCCAGTGGAATGCAACTTTGCATGACAAGTCTTGTCTTGGCTGCCACCTTAGCCTCTTGACTGATTGTGTCTTCATTAGATGACAATGCGCTGTCACAGAGAATCAAGCCCCTTGGCCTCATGATGGAGTCATTGCATTGTGCAAGGCCTCTGTACAAAGCCATTGACGGTCATTCCTTTATCCTCCCAAGAGCCCCTACAAACTCCCTGGGGAGACAAGACTTGTCATTGACACATCTCACTGGGTACCTTCAGTGACCCCTGCTTGAAACACAGAATTAAGGGGGTCTGTAATCCCCTATGGCAATCAAGAGCTGTCTACCACCAGAATAATGTGCCTGTTTTCCAAAAACTAGTAAATGCTGATAAGCCTGAGGAGTCCAAGTACCTTAGGAGTTAGGGACCTAACCAGGACGTGGAGGTGCAAGCATCTTCCTACAGTTGGAATGAGAAATGCCCAATAGGGTCGTGTGTTTGAATACTTGGTCCCTTGTTGGTGGCACTGTTTGGGGAGGTTATGGAACCTTTTGGAGGTGGAGCTTAGCTGAAGGAAGTAGTCACTAGGGGGAGGGCTTTAAGGTTTTAAAGCTAGACCCCACTTCCTATTCTCTCTGCTTCCTGACAGCCAAGTCAGTGTGATCAGTCAGCCTCATGTACTTGCCACCATGATGGACTATATCCCCTAANAAGGTTAAAATTTAAAATACACAGATGGACATTCTAGAACGATCTGTCCAAACCCCTCCAATGGGTTGTCTACNTCCTGAGAACGCACAGTCCCACACTGGAGATGTCAGTTCTAGGAAATGAGGGGAGAAATTCATACAACATTTAAAATTTCCATCAGTCCACTATTCCCAGGGATAAAGGAACTTTGGAGAGTTGGACATCTCAACCTGAGATAATCAGGTCAAATGAGGACAGGCTAGTGTCTTTAGTCAAAGCTTGGCATGAAGTAGAAGTCAATGTTTCGGGATCTGAGGAGGAGGCTGGGAGAGAGTCCAGTTGGTGAAGTGTTTGCAGACATGAGGACCTGCATTTGGATCCTTAGCACCACAGAAAGCCAGGTGTGATCTCACATACCTGTAACCCTAGCCTTGGGAGAGTGGGATGGAGACCTGTGGATCTCTGATGTTCTCTGACCAGCTCTAGCCTACTGGTGAGCTCTGGGTTCAGTGAGAAACGCTGTCCAAAAGATAAAGGGGAGAACAACGGAGGATGACATCCAATGCCAACCTCTGGCCCTCACATGCACATATGTGTACCCATACACACACATGTGCATACACATGTGCACACTTATAGAGGGTGGGGTGTAAGACTGTACTTGGATAGCTCAGTCTAAAATCTGCAGAAGCACTTTGGCTTGCCCATTACCAGTTAAACCTGTGCTCGGGACAAAGGGTCAAGCATTATCTGAAGGCTTGAAATGATCCTAATTTTTCCCCAAAGTCTGGCAGCAAACTCAATGGGTAATCACAGCCTAAGAAGAAATCCTTAGTGAACACAGAAGAAACAAACTATGAGACACACTCTTGCCTGTGCCTACTTTCTGTGGGCCCTGGGTCCCAGCCTACAGCTGGATCAGTTAACCATCAGTTGCCTCAACTTGCATAGATTTCAATTGTGTCCCTAGACGGACTCAGAACTAGGAATTGACCCAGGAATGAACTGACCCTTCCTGCACCAGTTCATTGCCCCTCCCACCACATAGAGAGGGGTAGGTCCACAGATGCTAGACCTCAGGGGACAAGGTTGTTAAGAAGAGGCCATATGACCATCGAGGCCTCCTCTTCAGGGCGCTGGTGTTTCTAATACTTCTACAGGCCAGATGCTGAACATTCTAGAAAGCAGCAACAAGACTTGAGCATTCCCATGAAGGACCAGAGCAGAAGACCTCACTCCTTCACACACAGTGATCCCATGACCTGGACTTCCAAGGCCTGAACCCACAGCAAACACTCTGTCCCTTTACTTTTTATGTAACTGTCCCCATAGACCAAAACAGACCTGTCAAACCTTGTGTCCTGGCACTGGAG
>LZPO01116967.1:688684-729862 GCA_001675575.1 Neotoma lepida
GTAAAAACTATGATAGATTTGTTAATTAGTTCATCTATCTTAATGATAGATTAAGCCCAATGAGTTAAAAGATCGTTAAAGAGTTCAGTGATCAATATTGGAACTTCGGCACTATCTGAAACTGAAACACTTTGAATATTTTTTTAGATTTATTTTATGTATGTGAGTGTTTTGCCTGCGTGTATGTATGTGCACCATATGCATTCAGTACCTGTAAGGGCAGAAGAGGGAGTCAGATTCCCTGGAACTGGAGTTATATATGGTTGTGCTGGGACCTGAACTGGAGTCCTCTGCAAGAGCAACAAGTGCACTTAACCCTTAAGCCATCTCTCCACACCCTGGTTAAAAGCATTGTCTCTGCTCTGTCTTCACAATAATAACTGCAGGGTGACCAAAGAATTGAGTGGAGAAACTGATTCCAATTAATAAGCAAAGAAGAATGACCTGGTGTGACACTTTGAAGCTCCTGATGGGTTAATCAAGCCCACATGATCACAAGAAAACAGACAGTTCTGGTGGAAGGCAGGGTCAGTGACATCATCTTGATGCTCCCCAACATTGGAACTTGAATCTGCCTAAACCTCTAGCTCTAACTATGTCACAAGCACACATGAAAACCAAATGACATCCAAACATGCTAAGAACAATCATGGGGACATCAGCAACAATGTCAGATGCCCACATCTTCTACCCCCTGTACAGAAAACCACAGAGCAACCATACTGGATTCCTCAATTTAAAAAAAAAAATGGGATGAGAGTCAGTCTAAAAGAATGAATCAAATTTGTTTGGATTCCAATATAAACACACTATTGAAAAATAAAATTCATATGACAACCTGGGAAATATAAATGCTGGCAAAATACTCTATTTGAAGTATTATTTTTACATGAGAAAATGGTTTGTGATTACTTTCAAGTTTTTGTCTTTCTTATCTTTCAGTTCATGCATACTAAAGCATCTAGAGATAAAATTTGATTCCTGTAAACTGCTTTGAAATTCCTGGAAGGGAGCAAGGCTTGGAAGGGAAGCAGCAGGCAGGTCGGGTGATGACCGAGCTGGTTGGGTGGTCAGTGTGCTAAGACCATGATCTTTAACTTGTACACGTTTTCATGTTTCCACAAGAAAATGCTTTTTAAATCATGCTTTTAAATACTTTTCAGTGGCTTGGAAAGTGCTTATGATAAAAACAATAAATAGGAGACACTGGGAAAATATCAATAACCAGGATGCTCTAGTCAAATGTTCAAAGTGTCAGTGTGACTCCAGGTNAATTCATTCCTTCCTCTACTGGGATTTCCCCACTTTCTACAATTTGCNTATCTATCTTGGACAACTNAGAGACGCTTTATTCTAACCTTTAAGAGTGAATGAGGTCGGTCAGTAAAGTACTTGCCACAGCTAACATCAGGACCTGAGTTCAGATTCCCAGCACCCACATAAAAGCCAGGCCCAACTAGCACACATTTGTAACCNCAGTTCTGAAGAAACAGGCNGGNCTGAGGCAGGAGGATCCTCAGAGCTCATTGGCCAGCCAGCATAGCCAATCAGTGAGCAACAGGTTCAATGAGAAGCTGGTCTCAAAGATAAGTTGGTGAGTGAGAAAGGAAGACATCTGCCCTCTGGCCTCCGGGTGTGTGATTACACACACACACACACACACCGGTGGACGAACTGAGCCCATTTGAAATAATGCTCTTGAGCCTGAAGCATGCGGGGTAACACTCCCCAATGCATCCTCACACTTCAAACTCGTCTACAGCCTGAGACGCTTGTGTCCCCCCATTATTATCATGAGGCTCCACATCATGCAGTGAAAGTTTCACTGCAGCAATGCAAAGGTCCAATAACTACATACACATGATGCCCCAGATGCCCAAAGAAACAGAAACTGGCAAATGATCAGTCTATAGAAGGTGCTTATTCTAGAAGCTTCTGTGCTTGAGATGGCTCATGCATTTCCCTCTTTGNCTTTGGTGAAAAATATCATCTGGAAGTTTCTATACACTCAAGAATGCAGACATGATCCTTCAGCATGGTGACTGTGCCGGGTGCTCGGTGCTGGTTCCTCTGGCAGANATTTTCTCAGACATCCAGAGTCCCACGGCTGCCTACAAGGCAATGTTTCCAACAGAGAGATTTTGAATAATCATGCCACTCAGTACCTACTCATGTGACTTTCTTCTAAATCGCAATCTCACAAAAGTAGTGAGTATAAAGAGATGGGCAAGTTTTATGTTATACACCAGCCTAGAATGTTCCAGAAGTGTTAGAGACGTAAATACAGACATCATCCTTCTCTGCTCTTTCTAAAGCATTTATACTCTGGGAATGTCTGGCTGGATCTTTTCTCTATCTCTAAGATTTCTTNTTGGTTTTGTTCTGTTCTGTTTTTCCTCTTTTGCCTGAGGACGAGTTGATCTTTTAGTAAAATCTTAATTGGGGAATTTCTTGGATTTCCTGCTTGGAGATTTTCACCCCAACATCTCCATATCACAACTGCACATGTGCAGCTCCCTGTGGTATCTCATTCCTCTGCTCCCCTGTGGCTCTCAAATGTCTTCACTGGTCACCGCAAACCACCCTCTGGGGCTGGGAGATCTGGTTTATTGATGGGTAAATAGAGACCCCAAGAGGACTTGCCAAGAAATTGGCTGCCCTGCCTGTACTCAACTCCAACCAGGACTGGCTGTTCTTAGCAAGGGGTGCCCACATTCACAGCCGGCACAGCCTGCTCCTGACTCTAAGGGCATCTCCTGTCAACACCCTCCTCTCCTCTCCCCCCTCCTCCGCCTCCTCCTCACCCCTCTTCTCTCTTATCCTACATCTTACTTTTATTCATGTATCTATTGTTTATTTGCGGGTTCTGTTTCTTTTACAATTTCACATGTGTGTATAATGTTTTCTGATCACATTCATATCCCTTATTACCTACTTCCCATGATTCCATTTATCTTTCCCTAGTCCATTTTCTAGGGATGTGGGAGCATATGCATACACATACACGCTCGTGTGTGTGTGTGTGTGTGTGTGTGTGTGTGTGTGTGTGTGTGTGTGTGTGTGTGTGTGAATGAGCTTAACTAGGACTGCTTACATGAGTATGGCCGAGGGGTTATTTACCAGATCTCCGTTTCCCAACCACAACTACATCTTCCAGGACCACAGCTACCCCAGGAGCAGCAAGGGAATAAGTCGTTTATCGTATATCAACCTGGTTCAAATAATTTTTATAAGAAGATGATNTGTGATATTTTGTTTGTGTTCTGACAAATAAAGCTTGCCTGGAGCTCAGAAGGCGGAGCTAGCCACTAGTTTAACCCTAGAGGCCAGGCAGTGGTGGCACACACCTTTAATCCTAGCACTTGGNAGGAGGAAGCAGGAAGAGCAGGAGTTCAAGGCCNCCCTGGGCTACACGAGATTGAACCAGTCTAAAAGAGAAACAGAGCCAGNCGGTGGTGGTGCACACCTTTAATCCCAGTACTAGAGAGGTGGAGACAGGATCTCAGCCCTCATTCAGTCTGAGGATTCGTAGAGGTAAGAACTAGTGGCTGGCTGCTCTGCTTCTCTTTCGGCTTTCACCCTGATATCTGACTCTGGGTTTTTATTGATAAGACTAAATAGATTCATGCTTCAAGATGAAGTTTCCACTTGCAGGGAAAAATGAAAATTGTGAAACAAGCAGAAAGGTGGAACGGCATTCTGCAGGGAGACAAGTATTCCGTGTTTTCTCAATGAGTCCTAAACTGTTCAGGTAAGTCATGACATGAAAGTGCAACCAAAGTGCCTGGGGAGCAAAGCAGCCTAACGGGAGGCAAAAGGAGAAACGGGGAAGGAGGGTGAGGTGTGGGTGGACACGCACAAAGTACATTGCATACAAGAATGAAAATGGCTTTGTTGTTAACTCTGTATAGAAAAACAGAGACCAGGGAAAGAAAAGAAAGAGACACATTGAAGTCTGAACACCTCAGAATGTCACCTGATTTGGAGACGGAGGTCTCTGCAGAGGACATGAAGTAAAATGAGACCCTGGCCTAGCTCGCTATGATGGGTGTGATTTCCCAGACAGGGAAGGGTGCTGAGAGGTTTGGAGGGNAAACCCTCAAGGGATGGGGGAGTAAGGGCCTGAGTAGATCCTTCCCCAGCATCTTCTGGGGCTCAGCCTTGAATTCAGACCCACAGCCACTGGGAAACAACAGCCTCCCCATTCCTAAGCCATCCAGTTTATGGAACTTCATTACAACAGTCCCAGGACACTCATAAAGACTGAACTGTGACCATTCCTTTGACTGGTTTGTGTCCATCACTCCCATATGCCAGCCCAGCTTAGCCTGCCAAAATCCTGTCATTGTTTTGGCAGTGACCCTTTAGAGTTACGGTGTCTGAAGAGCTTGTTCAACATCGAGTTGGTAACAAACACCGAGGTCGCCTAGTCCAGTCTGAGTCTCATATGCATAGCAGATACTTTCAATGTATCCCAAATACTAATGGGACACACATGTACTAAACATTTAGTCATTGTGGCTCTGAAATTCTACTTTAACTGGGCATCTTCTATGTTACTTGGCAACCTTAGAAAGATGAGTGCTTAGTGCCAAAAGACAGCCTGGGAGAACTTCCCCAAGTCTTGGCTAAGACCCAGCACCATTGTCTGACATCTAATCATTTCTCACACCTACAGGANGAGTGGAAACTTCATGGCCCCAGTAGAAAGCTTGACTTGGCACTTTCTAAGTAGATAAGCCATTTCTGGAGGCTGGGGAGATGACTCCACAAAGTCCAGCCCTCAGCACCCACGTAAACAGGTAGGTACGCATACTTGTGCAATCACAGTGCTGAGGAGGTAGAAGAGGCAGGCTGGTCATTGGCCAGCCAGCCTTGCTACCTGGTGAGGCCCAGGTTCAGTNAGAGACCCTGTCTCAGAGACTTTCACACAGAAGGGCCCAACTTTAATTCAAAACTCTGATATGGACATATTGGGATTCTTAGCCATTGCTAAGCAGGAGTCCTGCATTTTCCCTTTTCACAGAGTACTACAACTGATGCAGCCATCCCCAGGACAGGCATATCTGATACTCACACTGCTTTAAAAGACATTGTCACCACCTATCACTGATAGAGCCCTTGCTCCGTCACTCTGCTCTTTGCTGGACTCACTCCAAGTTGTCTTCAGCCTTGGCATCTCTTCCTAGCACAGGCTGGCATTTCAGGCTTACTTTTGCTTTGATTGAATTAGTTAGTGTTGGCTGGTTCGAAAGATAGGTTTTGTTCTGTGTGTGCTGCCCAAGCTGTTGTCTACATCTTCTTCCAACTTGGTCTGGGGAACACCCTGAAAAGAATCTGCTGCCTCTGGCACTGTGGTCTGTGGTTCGGGAGGAATAATTGGTGCACAGAGCAACTGGAAGGCAGGTGGAGACTTTCCTGAAGGCCCTGCAGCCAGCAAACTTGAACCTGNTCACTTTCTCACAGTAGTGACTCCCACACTGTTTGTCTCTCTGCCATCAGCTCATTTATTTTCCAGTCTGTAATTTTTTATTCTTTCTCATGCTTTCCTCNTCTCTTTCCCCTCCCCTTTCTCCCTGATCCTCTCTGTCTGTCTCTATGTCCCTCTTTGTGTGTGTGTGTGTGTGTGTGTGTATAGAGCCCAGGGATCAACACTGGGTATCTTCATCACACCATCCCCACCTTTTTGAAACAAAATCTCTCATTGAACAGTTGCCCCTTCAGCTAGGCTGGCTGGCCACTAAGCCCCAAGAATCTATGTGTCTCTGTCCCCAAACACTGAGGTTAGAGACACATATTTTGGGACCAAGACTGACTGTCTGCAGCCACTTAGGCATGCTCTTCTGGTGGCTAATGCAGGGACATAAGAAACCAGGACAAACCACAAAGCACTGGCACGTCACATCTGTCTGTCACATCAGCTCACATGCTGGTAGCCCATGCACTTTTCCATGGGAGTCATGGCAAGAGCCACAGGGGGAGGAAAGGACACCTACACACTGTGGACTCTCTGAAGACGGGCGGAGTCACCTTCCTATATATGACAAGTCGAACTGTACCCCCTTCAAAGAAAAAAAAGTATGTGGAAATCCTAACGTGGTCCTGGATGTCAGCATGTAACTGTTTCTGAAGATGGAGTCCTTACAGAGGTCAGGGGGACACAATGAGGTCACTGGGGTATGTTCTAATCACTCATAACAAGAGATATGTGAACAGAGAAGAAATCATCTATCCACAAGGGAGGGACCTTGAGTAGACCCTTCCTCCTGGCTGGGGAGACCATGCTGATCTCAGACATACCCTCTTCAGAACCAAGTTAATGAATTTCTATGTNTAAACTGCCCAGCCCATGCCATTTTGTTTCCACAGCCCCAGGAACTTAATATACCATCACAGTTGTCCAGAGGACCTGTAATTTTATCAGGTCCTAAGGAAGATCTATAACCTACCAATGGCAATGGAGCACTTCCATGAGTTGTGGTCCCTATGGTAGCGGTTAACACTATGGCAGACCTGTGAGTCAGAGGTCTGACTGGAAGTCTCTCTAGCCCAGCCTGCACCACGGAGGCTCCTGGCCCCTGAGAGAAGAGAGCCTTGATTTGTCAGGCCAGCTAGATCTGCCTGTCTCCTCGGGATTTTGATTTTTCCTTGATCAACAAGGGNAACTTGGGAGACACCTAGAATCCCAGTTGTCAACATTCAGCAGCCCAGGGCCCAGACTGTTGACCAAAAATGAAGTCAAGTAATAACAGCTGACCAGATAAAATGCNAAATTGGCTGAATTCATNAGTTCTGATGTTTCACAGCATTTCCTGAGAACTTTTCACAGTAATAGTTCAACAGTATTGACAAGAAGCTTGGCTTTGGATAATCAAACAAAAAGACAACCAGATTTCATTGCAGTTTTAGTAACTGCCTTATGGGTATCCATGCAGGTTCAGTTACCCTGAAATTCCAAACTGTTTGGGCACTGACAGGACACCATAAGTGGAAAATCCCATACCATGAAATTTCACTTCATGCATAAAATTATGGAAAATACTATACAAAGCTATCCACAGGCTGTATATGTTAGGTTTATATAAACATAGCTTCATGGGTCTTGAGTCGCATCCTCCACCAAAACATTTCATTTGTTTTATGCACGTATTGCAAAGCCAAATTCTAATGTTCAGAACAGTTTTGGTCCCAAGCACCATGGATAAAAGGGATTCAACCTGCACACACATGCATGTGTGGGTACCAGAACACTTATGTGGACTAGAAATAGATGTCATGTGCATACTATGCATTAAAAATATTATTTAGATAAATCTTATGTAGGTAGATAGATAAATGATAGATAGATGATGGATGGATGGATAAATAGACAGAAGATAGATGATAGATAAATGATGGATGATAGATAATGGATAGAGAGATAGATAGACAGATAGATGATAGATAAATGATGGATGATAGATAATGGATAGAGAGATAGATAGACAGATAGATGATAGATAAATGATGGATGATCGATAATGGATGGATAGATAGATAGATAGATAGGTAGATAGATAGATAGATAGATAGATAGATAGATAGATAGATAGATAGATAGATGATGGATGGATGGATAGACAGATAGACAGACATTGTGTTAGCTTTCCATCATTGGGGAAAGTCCTATAAACGCCCAACTCACAAAGAGGAAAGGTTTCTTTTGACTCACTTTCAGCAGCTTCAGTTGGTTGGCTCTGATGTGTTGGGACCTGCAGCAGCATATATGAGGTGGCAGTGTGACAAGGTGGCAGGCAGTGTGTGGCAGATGAGGTCTTGATGCACTGCCCTCCAAGCCATACANCCGCCATCTTCCTAAGACCAGCTGCGTCTGCTTGCACATGATCATCACAGCTGTGCTCATTGACTGCTGATATTCCTTATAGGANGAGGGGGTGGAGAGGGTCATTGGACCCTCACCTGAGTATCTAGCGACTCCTTCCACCAGTTATATGCAATTTTCCCTAATTTCACATGGTCCGGAGTGGGGGCAGGCAGCCTGAGGGGGGACTAGAGTATACAGGCTATGGAAGACTAGAGGAGGGGGCTCCATCTATGTGGCTATGGGAAAGAAACCATCCATGCTGGGTGCAGACTTTCCAGTATGGCTGCTTTAAGGTCACCCACATTCCTGCAAGCAACCCCTCACCCATGCTCTGTAAGTAAAGCCCATTCAACTCATTGTTTCCCTAGCAGGGTACAATTGGTGGAATTGTACCTTGGATTGTTGCTAGGACTTTAAAAGGGGGAATGGTATTGCCTTGTCACNCCCACCCTAAGGAGAAAGTTCTCCCAAGAGGACTATCCACATTACACCAGCTGGNACACAGAGAGGGGTGGTCTAAGGTTTCAAACTCCTCTCAAGGGCAGTGCCCTAAGCCACCTAACGTCACCTTCTGCTAAAGATTCTGCCACCTCCCAGGAACACCACAGGCTGGGGAGTGAACAGAGCATCAACACNGGGGCCTCTAGAGCGCATTTCAGACCCAAACTACAACATAGACAGGTGATAGGTGACTGATAGATAGCTAATAGACCTTTGGTCCCCAAGTCTCAGAACATTGCTTCCCTGTGAGAAATATAGGCCCAAGCTGGACATGCACCTGAAATCCCAGTACTCTGGAGGCTGAGGCAGGAGAATCATAAGTTCCAGGCTAGTCTGAGCTATGTAGGAAACCTTGTCCCAACACACACATACACTTCACACTTTTTTTTAAAGTTTTTAGGGATGTATTTGTACAAGTGTTTAGCCTGGATGTATGTATGTGTTCCATGTGCATGACTAGTGCCCACAGAGACTAATGTCCTGGAACTAGAGTTACAGCCTGTTGTGAGCCACCATGTCAGTCTGGAAGTTGAACCCAGGTCCTCTGCAAAGAGCAACAAGTACTCTAACCACTGAACCACCTCTCCAGCCCAACACATTTTACACTTTGAACANACAGATTAGATAACTCTAACAATGAAATAGATTTCCTTTGTAAACCAGAGTATTTCATTTGACACGTTTGAAAACATCCTAGAGGCCTGACGCCCAGACAAAGGGAAGTCTCCTCTGTCCCCACCAGAAGATCTGCTCTCAGTCACACAGGAGGCAGCTGCCCACCCACACTTAGGCAAGTAAGAGCAGACACCTGGAGGATGGGGGAGGGAGGTGTGAGCTAGCTGCTCCTGNTCTCCACATTCTCACTTTATTATAACTGCATCNACTCCACGCCTTCCTTCAAGCAGAGGTGGTTGGTTATAAATGTCTTCTTCCCACGTTGCAATTTACAGACAGCATGCAAATCCTAGCTGCAGGGTAGACAAGCTGGAGTGCCCTCCTTAGTCAAATGCAGAAACTCAGGAAAACNAATGCCTTGGCAGAGTGGCCCAGTCGGAATGCAGGTGGGAGGGGCCCCTGGGAGGACCTTTAGGACAAGTGTGCGTGCATGTGCTGATTGGCTGTTGGCCCCATTTGCTGTAGTGCCATCGCCAAGGAGTCCATGGCAAGGCCCACTGAAGAACCACAGTGATGGCAATGGGTCAAGGCTGCATCCAGAATCATCAGTCCTGACCCACCCACCGCTGGTATGAAATTCCTGCCTCACCTGGGTCCCTGCTAAAATAACACCTGGGGAGACAGGATTTGGTTGTCTTCCCAATATGGAGGACAGCTAGACTGGTGGCCTGAGATGGTAATCCTCCTGGAGCTAGCTTTAGATGCCCCCCAGGGGTAGTTAGGAAAACATACTATGGATCTGGAGACTGAAAGTGAGTCCACAAGTGACAGTGGAAGTTAAGTGGGTGCCTTCACATTTGGTTGTGTGAGGGACAGAGGACACACAGCCTCACTGACTCAGGATGGCCCTGTGTCCTACACATGAGTGTATCCAAAGGGACCTTAAAGTAAAAACTGCTATGCCCTCTTCCCCTACCCTCTGGCCTCTTACATCTCCCCCTAGTTCCTTGGGAGTGGCTGTCACAGTGTTGCAGGCCTGGGGGTTGGGATGTTTTCCTTAGGATGCTACCTTCTACATGGCATGCTGTTCCTCTGTTCCCTTCAGTCAATCTTCTGAGTGTGTGGAGCCTCTGGGGGTGGCAGGACTGAGTCACAACTTGCATAAGCCTGTTTCTGTTCGTGTCAGATGAGGAAGAACCAAGAAAACTACATGTCATCAGACCTCCGCTACCATCTCAGATCTCTTGGGAGACGGGAGGTAAGGACTGGAAATGCTGCAGACAGGCTGAGTCTCCAGCAAGGAGTTGACTGCAGCTAAAATTGGTGTCTTAGCTAGGGTTACTATTGCTGTGATAAAACNCCGTGACCAAAAGCCTTGGCTTACATATCCAGAGTCACAGTCCACTGAAGGAAGCCAAGGCAGGAACTCAAACAGGTCAGGGACCTGGAGGCAGGAGCTGATGAAGAGGCCATGGAGGGGTGCTGCTTACTGGCTTGCTCCTCATGGCTTGCTCAGCCTGCTTTCTTCTAGAACNCAGGACNACCAGCCCAGGGATGGCACCACTCACAAAGCACTGGGCCCTCCCACATCAATCACTAATTAAGAAAATGTTAGGTAGGCTTACCTATAGCCTGATCTTATGGAGGCATTTTCTTAATTTAGGTTCCCTCCTCTCAGACAACTATAGCTTTTGGGTGCAAGGGTCACTGTGAGGTCCAGGCAGGACCAGCTCTGTTAAACCTGAGCAAAGTCATTGCTTTCATATCACATGGTTCCATTCCCTCCCTACACACCTCCCTTAAATCCTCTTTGTTCCCTCTCTGTGTCCACATTTTGGTTTCCTGGTTATGATAGTTTGAAAGAAGATGGCCCCCATAGGGAGTGGCACTATTAGGAGGTGTGGCTTTGTTGGAGTGGGCACAGCCTTGTTGGAGAAAGTGTGTCACTGTGGGGTGGGCTTTGAGATCTNCTATGCTCAAACTACACCCAGTGTGACCACAGACTCCTTTCTGTTGCCTTCAGATCAAGATGAAGAACTCTCAGTTCCTTCTCTAGTACCATGTCTGCCGGCAGGCTGTCTTGCTTCCTGCCATGATGACAATGGACTAAACCTCTGAACTATAAGGAAGCCTCAATTAAATCTCTTTATAAGAGTTACANGGTTATGGTGTCTCTTCACAGCAATAAAGAACCCTAACTAAGACAGAAGTTGGTACCAGGAACTGGAGTATTTCTATGATGGGCCTGACCGNGTTTTTGTTTGGAGGAATTTGGACTTTGATACTTTGGGTTGGGAAAGCAGTGGAATGCTTTANGGGCTGCTTAATGGGACATTCTAGAAGGAGCATGGAAGACAGTGGTGCTAAGTTTGATTTGAGCTGGGCAGTAGAGGTGCACATCTTTAATCCCAGCACTTGGGAAGCAGGAGCAGGCAGATCTCAGTGAGTTCAAGGCCAGCCTGGTCTACAAAGCAAGTTCCAGGACAGCCAGGACTGTTACACAGAGAAACCTTGTCTTGAAAAACCAAAATTTAAAAAAAAAAAAAAGTGATTTGAACTGTGAGAGCCTGGCTCAAGAGGTTTCAGAGGAGAAGAATATTGATATGTGACCTAGAAATCATTCCTGTGATATTTTGATGAGAATGTGGTTACTTTTTGCCCTTGTCCTAAAAGTCTGCCTGAGGCTAAAGTAAAGAGTTTTAGATTAATTGCATTGGCAGAGGAAATCTTGAAACAGCCTAGTATTAACTCTGTCATGTGGTTATTAGTGGTCACTCTTATAAAGATCTANAATGAAAAGGAGCAAGCTGAGCAAGGAAAAATACCAAATGTACAATTTGAGGAGAAAGGGGGCAACGGGAAGTAGAATAGAGCTAAGTTACGTGTTTGAGGAGATAAACAGATTAAGAAATTGAATAAATGAGTGGTGACCTCAGGGTAAGACCTCTGTACAGACAAGCTTCCATCTTGTGAAAAGGAATTAAAGAAAAGCTTAGATCCAGGTGTTGTGGTGCACACCTTCAATCCCAGCACTCAGGAGACAGAGGCAGGTGGATCTCTGAGTTTGAGGCCAGCCTGGTCTACAGATTGAGTTTCAGACAGCCAAGCTTAGGCAGTGAAATAAACCATCAAAAACAGAAAGCTAGTGAAGATGTAATTGAATGAGGGGGCCATGTTCCAGCCCCAGCAAGCAGCAGAACTTGGCAGCTTCAGCCATGCGATTCTGGCTTTAGAGTTAAGGATAGAAGAAATGGATTATGGAATCTTCCTCAAAAACTAAAGAAAGCTACTGAAGCCAGACATGTGTCAGGGGTGTCCCTGAATCAAGGCCTAAAGAGGCCATTNTGTGAAGCTGTGAAGGTGAAGCCTGGATTACCTTGGAGAATCCTAAATGTTGGAGATGCCAGAGCCATGGGAGAGCTGCTAACAGGGAGGGGAACCAGCCCAACAGAATGAAGTGTGTTGCAGTCAACAAAGCTGAAAGGAGTTGGAGATCTGAAGAGTGTTTTGACATCAGGCATGGAGATGCAGAGTTTGGAGTTTGCCCAGCTGGTTTTGGTCTTGCTTTGGTTCAGTATTTCCTCACTATGCTCCCTTTCCTCTATTTTGGAATGGCAATGTATATCCTGTGCCATTATACGTTAGAAGTATGTGATCTGTTTTTTTATTTTGATTTTATAGGAGATTACAGTTAAGAAATTATATGAATCTCAGCAGAGACTTTGAATTTTAGACTTTTAAATAAGTTTGAGACTATTATAAACTATGGGGACTTTTGAAGTTGGACTGAATGCATTTTTGCATTATGATATGGCTACAAGCCTATGGGGGCCAGGGAGTGGAATGTGGTGGTTTGAAAGAAAATGACTCCAAAGGGAGTGGCACTGTTAGGAGGTGTGGCCTTGTTGGAGGAAGTGTGTCACTGTGGGGTGGGCTGTGGGGTGGTCTTTGAAGTCTCCTATGCTCAAGCTATGTCCAGTGTGGACACAGACTCCTTACTGCTGCCTACAGATTAAGATGTAGAACTCTCAGCTCCTTCTCCAGAACCATGTCTGTCTGCATGCTGTCTTCCTTCCCTCCATGACGACAATGGACTAAACCTCTGAACTGTAAGCGCATCTCCATTACATGTTTTCCTTTATAAGAGTCGCCATGGTTATGCTGTCTCTTCATAGCAATAGAAACCCTAACTAACACACCTGGTCTCTACCCACATAAATATCCGAATATAATAATTCAAAGCTAGGATCTGTGCTTGAAAGCTAATGTGTGGTGTATGTCTTTCCAAGCCTAGGTTACCAAACTTAGTATAATAATGTCTAGTTCCATCCAATTTCCTGCAAATTTCATAGTTTTATTTTTTCTTTATAGCTGAATAAAACTCCATTGTGTATACCTGTCACATTTTTATTATCCATTCTTCAGTGGGAGGGAGGTGAAATCTAGTCAAAACTAAGTGTATATGAAAATGTCATAAGAAAACCTATTACTGTGTATGGCTAATTAAAACTTTAAAATAATAACAGATTTGGGGTGAAACTGACTACCAGTTCTTATAAATAAAGTTTTATGGAACACAGCTAAAATAAACTTTCCTGATAACTGTGGGGTNTTTCCATGGATGACAATACCCAATGACCTGGGAAAATCATTGGATGCCAAGCACAACACCCTTAGGCAGGTGGCCCATGTTATATACCACTTGAGTATGGCTGCTGTGGCCTGCCTGAACATGAGAGGTGGGGACAACCGGGGCTAAAGACCAAACAGAAGCTCCCTCCATGTAAAGGACTTCCATCTTCTACCTACCATCTGGCCAGTGTCTCTGCTTGCTTGCCTCAGAATAACCAGAGATGCTAGGTAAAGAAACTGGCTCAGGACTCCGCCCCATCAGGACCAATAAGGGGCCTGGGAAGCTGGAGTTCAACATGCACTCCCAAAGATAGGTCCATATCTTTCAAATATTGACGTGCACCAAACACCCAGGGCACAAGGTCCCCGTGATTCTCTTGCATCCATTCAGATCGTTCTTGACTCACTTCCCAAAGTGTACTCCCACCCCCGTGATGGCAGCAGCACCTGACTCATGAGAGACTTGAGGACAATTCCTCACTACCCACTGCCCAGGATATCCCACAAGGCCCAGAGCAGNCTGTCTGCTCTCCACTTCTNTCCAGGGCAGAGCATAGTTCTTTTGGCACGTGGAGTCAGGAAGAGCACGTTTNGGTGCACTTAGCCTGAACCCCAGGAGAGCCCAGCACCTGTCTGCATTCTTTACGANGGCTGGCCCCCAACTGTTCATCATTTTTCAACCTCTCAATGGCACAAAAGCAAAATTCACTCTGTAGAAAACATACCTGCTGGGGTTTACTCTTATCACGCTAGCAATACGAGAGCCAGTCATCTCAGGATGGCACAGGACAGTCACTTTAGAGTTCAGACGGAGCATGCTGTGTGGCTAAAACCATGAGGCAGGTCAAGGATACTCAGTGGGTTTTCAGCTTACAATGTGTTTACTTTAAGTGGGTTCTGGAGCTTTGATTCTGTTGTAAGTTAGGGATAAGCTCCCCATTGCTCACATACACACACAGGTTACTGCTTCTAATGATGGCTCAGAACAAAATCAGGGACCCCTGGAAGGTGCCCTTCAGGTTGGCTTGGACATCTGTGTTTTAGCTCTAGTCCCATCTGCCATGAAACACTCAGAGCCTCCCACACCTTTGCCACTTTCATTTCAGTGCGCCTTGNCCCTCACTCCTCCCAACCCAGGTCACACTGATCCTCTACAGCACGTCTCTGGAACTATGGCTCTCTCTCCAGACACAGGCTGGTGTGCTTGACCCCTTGGGGCCCTCCTGAACTTTGGTCTCATTTCCCAGTGACAATGGCAACCTGGTGAATGTACATCCATTGCTGTACTTTCTTAGGGGTGTGTATGTGTGGGTGTGGGGGAGGTGGGGGGGTGTGCCCATGTATACATGTGAGTGTGAAGATGACAGGTCAAACTCTGGTGTCCATCCTTGATCACCATCCATTTTGCTTTCTTTGAGATAGGGTCTCTCACTGAGACATAGGGCTTACCTATCTGGCTAAGGAGACCCAGGGATCCTCCTTTCTGTGCCTCCCCAAGACTGGAATTATGAGCAAATGTCACCACACCTGGATATTTTACATGGATTCTAAGGACTNAACCCAGCNGTTCATGTTTGCAGGGCAGGTGCTTTACTGACTAGCCTGCCTCCCCAGTTCCCCACTGCTGGACTGTCACTCCCTCAGATTTCTCTACAAAGCGTTTCCACAGAGGAGGTGTGAACTGGATGGCAGTGAGATGGGACAATCANGAAAGTCCAGACATCATATTGCCACATGGCTGAGGAGTAGCTCTTGGGATGGTCAGTCACTCACTGGTCCAGGACTTAAAGTGAGCTTTAGGTCCTTTGCAAAGACAGGGAGCAGTAGAGGGCCCTGGAAGCCAAGTTCCACAAATGCCCTGCCCCCAGGGAAGTTCTCCAAACCTACTTCTGTACAGCGAGAGAAAGTTCAGACTTTAAGCTCCACAGACATGAGTTCAAGGCCTCCTTCTGCACTTATTAACATGAATATCACCATTAACCTGCAGGGACCTCAGACACTCTTCATCTGACTCAGGTCAGGAGAATCTGCCTCAGCACACCTAGTTCTTCCCTTTCCTGCCATCCCAGGAGGACACTGCCGGTAGGCTGAAGAGTCAAAAAGGGGAAGAAGAGAGAGTCTCAGCTGTGGCCAGAGGAAACCCTTGTGAAGCAGTTCTGGAGAAGAAAGCAACCAGAATGAGAGAAGGAAAAGAAAAAGGAGACTCTTGTCTGTAACCTCATCCCCTGGGAGGCAGAGGCAGCAGACCAAGAAAGTTCAAAGCCAACCTGGCCTACATCGCATAACTTTCTCAAAAAAAAAAAAAAGTTGATTTTTGTTTGTTTATTTGTTTTATTTTTGTTTTATTGATTTATTTTTCTTTTCTGAGACAGGGTCCCTCTGTGTAGCTCTGGCTGTCCTCACTCTGTAGACCAGGCTGGCCTCGAACTCTCAGAAATCCACCTGCCTCTGCCTCCCAAGTGCTAGGATTAAAGGTGCACACCACCATGCCCAGCTTAAAAAAAAAAGTTTAAAAGGCAGAAATGAGAAGGGTTACTTTAATATCTTTCCAGAAATGCAAATAAAGAATTGAATTGCCAACTCTGTGCAGGACTTCAGTCTGGTCTCCATCTACCCCTTTGCCCCAAAAGCAAACCAGAGCCCAAAGTGTGGCCTTGGGAACTCAGTTCCAAGGGGACACCCACCTGAAGCTCACATTTTTTCAAATCCTGTTCAACAGCAAAGGAGCCTGAGCCAGGGTCACAAAGGTAGATCTGACACTGGGAATCTCCGCCAAGGGGAACCACTGCAAGGGGTCCAGCTTGCAGCAGAGTGGAAACCAGAGAGGGGCCCTCTGGCCTCAGGGCCTGCTGTCTACAGTCTGCAATTCATTAAGACTAAAGGGGATGGCTGAATGAGCCCTTTGTGGATCAAAGCCCTCCATTGGAAACCCAGCCAACTAACCCCACAAAACTGGCTTTACAACTTCTTAGGAGAAAACCATCACCACCCCAAGGACTGAAGACTTTTGTTCCAGACCTGTGAACCCCAGAGACTCAGGTTACCAAGGGGTGACAAGCATGGCCTGTTGAGCTCACAGTTGTCCAGGTGTGGAGAAGCCAGAAATAACACACCAGCATTAAAGACAGAGCACTGGGAAGCCAACACAGCTCTCTCCTAGGTTTTATTGACTGAAAAAGATACACAACCCACCACACCCAGTAGGACCAGACCAGAANAGGAAGCTGAACATGAACCATGCACACCTCCCTCTGATGGAACTGAGCCTTCTCGCCTTTCCTTATGTAGTCATATGAAGACAAGGGACAGAGAGCCCCTCTGGTGTCACAAGCAGACCATAAATCAGAAACACCCAGAACTTTGCAAGCTCACCACACCAGGACCGGGACCCCACAGATTCTCACCTGGGTGCAGTTTTTCAGGCCTTTCTGGGCAGANTAAATTAAATGGTGTCTGTTACCCAAACTGTATCTGCCCTGGACTTCAGAATGTTACTCTGTTTGGACCAAAGATTAAGGTTAGGAGCACTAGCTGTCACTCCCATGCAGCTGGGCTCTAAGGCCAGTGTCTTGATGAGAGACAGGAAGAAGAAGATCAGAGAAGAAGCAGTGGATGGGGGGTTGAGATAGGATGATGCTGGCACAGAATACGGCAGCCCAGGGACGCAAGCGCCAGATCCCCCCACACTGCTGTTGAACACATTTATGGGTCCTGCACNACCTGGTCCTGTCTTTCGGAGGTGAGCCTGAAGAAAACCACATCTCAGTGACTACAGGGATGCCCAAAATTCTAGGTCCATGGAGCCTCCAAAGATGAGGCACATCTGGAAGCCAGGGTGGATGGAGCAGAGAAGATTCTAGAACTCTGCATACATACCGCCGCAATCAGCNACCTGGCTGTGCTCCAGGATCTACCTCATAAAATTCTAGTCTGGGCCCTGCAGACTCTGACGTGGTGGTCTGAGTGGTGCGCTCAGCTGGGGAATGTTTTTAAGAGATCCCCATGTGCTTCTGATGTGCAGTCAGGAGTGTGAGTGGCATCCAGAATGTGAGACACTGGAGGATAGCACTTCGCTGGGCCCACATGGAATGGCCAAGGTAGGCTGCTCGGCCCACATGGAGTGGCCAAGGTAGGCTGCTGGGCCCCAGACCTGTGTCACAAGCTTTTCTATAATCTGTTGGGCTCAGCGTGTTGAGTGAAGGGGTGACTGTGTGGATGTCTCCTCTGTCTGGTTACCTGAGAATGCCTTGGGTACGTTTTATACTCAGTCAAATGGTGTTTGGACCTGTGTATCCTGGTGTGATGGTCAATGCTGTGTTTGGACCTGTGTATCCTGGTGTGATGGTCAATGCTATCTAGTTGAAACTATCTAGGATCACCCTGGAAGCACTTCTGGACATGTCTCTGAGGAGTTTCTAGGTTAAGTTAATTGAGGTGGGAAGATTCTCCCCTAAATGTAGGCAGCAACATTCCATGGGCTCAGGTCTCAACAGAACCAAAAGGAGNATCCAAACTGAGCACCAGCATTCATCTCCCTCTGCTTCCTGACTGTGGATGCAACATGACCAGCTGCCTCCAGCTCCAGCAGCCATGGTTTTCCTGCCATGATGGACTGAACCTCCAAACTGCAAGGGGAATAATTCCTTCCTTCCTTAAATTGCTTTGGTCACAGGACTGAGAAAAGTAACCAATATATATGGCTAAGGCCACTTCCTGTGTTCCCCTTGGAGAAGAAAGCCAATGCCAATGTTGGTGCCAGACAGGCAGGGGTGCTACATGGGAGCTGGTGCAAATCTGAGGAGGTCTGAGTTGGAGGAGGAAGGTCACTGGAGTGTGCTTTGAAATTTACACCTGGTCCCAGGCCCTCCCAGTCCATCTGCTTCCTGTGCACCATGAGATAAACGACCTTCACTGCATAGTCCCACCACCAGGGTCCTACCTCACAAAGATCCAGCCAAGTGACCGTGGACTGAACCATGAGCGGAGCAGACTTGCTACATTGTTTTCAAGTTGTAACCAAGGTATTTGGTTACAGCAACACAAAAAGTAACTAAAACGTTCAGTGACTAGGGCTGGAGATGTCAATCAGTGAGAAGAATGCTCACCTAGCACCCACCTGCCCTGAGTTTGATCTTGAGCATCACATAAGCTGGATGTAATGATACATATCTGTAATCCCTACACTCAAGAGGTGGAGGCACAAAGTCCAGGAATTCAAGGTTGTCCTTGGTTATGTAACAAGTACAAGGCCAATCTGAAAATCAGAGAAGGCTACAATTCAACAAAGCTACAATTATCACCTCTGAGTCTGACACTGTACTAGATGGCATAGGCTGAATGGTCCCTGAAATTCATACATGGTCCTCTTAAACCTGGCACCTCATAAANTGAAGTTGTTTGGAGTTAAGGTATAATGATAGGTTGGAGAGATTCCCTAACCAATGTGACTGGTGTTGCAAATGGGAATAGGGCACTGGAGGTGACCCCATTTGGAGGAGGTAGCCCTGCAGGCAAGGAGAGGGGCCTCAATAATCCATCCCTGCCTCACCTGGACCTTGGACTCTGGTATGCAGGGCTATGAGATAGTAAGTGTGATGGTTTGGGACTCATTGACACAGCCAAGCCAGACTGGAGCACTGGGCACCTTCACATGGTAAAGTACCTGGTCCTTGTGTCAATTTTGTACATTTTGTTATTATTCCATTTTGCAATGAAAAGAATAAAGTCTTTTAAAAGGAGTTCGCTGGCTGTCCAGTGCACACATTCAGCTAATATTCAAGCTAGGATGAAGCTGGAGGCTGGTCTGCAGCAAAGGCTGGAGAAGGACTCAGTGCTAGGTCAGAGAATAAGGGATGCTCCCCTCCCACAGGGATCCAAAGCCATCAGTGCTCACAGTTTTCTCACCCTGAGCCCAGAACAGGGGTTTGGAACCCTCTTACCATTACCTTACCTAAGGGGTCTTTGTTTGAGGGTTAAGGGCAAGGGAGGCAGTTGCAGTGGTTACGTCAGAGTCCCAGGGAGCANACAGGTAAGGAAACCTCCAGACNCTGGGGAAGATGATCAGTGGGTAAAGTGCTGAGCTAGCATGAGTACCTGGGCTCAGATCCCCGGCACCCATATAAAAACCCAACTGTGGCATGCGGTGTGCACCTGTGACATACANCTGTGATCCCAGCATGGACTCAGAGACAAGAGAACCCTTAGAGCTTGCTGATCAGCCAGTCTACCCAAATCAGTGAGCTCCAGGTCCAGTGAGAGATGAGGTCTCAAAAAATAAGCAGCGAGTGACTGAGGAAAACTACCTGATGTTGACCTTTGGCCTCTACACACGTGAACACACATATGCACATGTGCACACCCATGAACATGGGTACACATACACAGCACACACATACATGTGTCTACACACACACACCCATAAATGAGGAAAAAAAAATAAGGGATGGTAGGCTGATGTCTTAGTTAGGGTTTCTATTGCTGTGAAGAGACACCAAGACCATGGCAACTTTTATAAAGGAAAACATTTAATTGGGGTGGCTTACAGTTTTAGAGGTTTAGTCCATTATCATCATGGTGGGACATGGCATTATGCAGGCAGACATGGTGCTGGAGATGGAGCTGAGAGTTCTGTATCTTGATCCACAGGCAGCAGAAGCATCTGTGTGTCCCAAACTGGGCATAACTTAAGCATAGGAGACCTCAAAGCCCACCCCTCAACAGTGACACACTTCCTCCAACAAGGCCACACCTCCTAATAGTGCCACTCCCTATGGGTCAAGCATTCAAACACATGCGTCTATGGGGGGCTTATCTGTTCAAACCACCACAGCTGGAGAGACGGCTCAGCAGTTAAGAGCACTTGTTGCTCTTGCAGAGGACCCAGGTTCAATTCCCAGCACCCATCTGCTAGCCCACAACTGTCTGTAACTCCAGTTCCAGAGGAACTCTTACACCTTTCTGACCTCCATGGTCACCAGGTACTCACATGGCACACAGACATGCACTCACACAAAACATTCATACACATTGGATAAAATAAATAAATATTTATGTGTGTGTGTGTGGGGGAGAGAGAGAGAGAGAGAGAGAGGTGGCAGAGTGGCAGAGCATTTTCTGTGAGAGGCCCTGGGTTCAAGCCCAATACCACATAAAAAGGGGAGGGGCATAGTTACTTACTAGTGAAACTGAATTTGATTCCCTTTAGTGCCAGCTCTCCTCACATTTTGTTAGAAATGAGAGATTTTAGCATNTTTACCAAAAGCAGCTAATTTGATTTTCTGTGCANAACAGCCACAAAAGTAAAAACCGTCAAGTCTGCATTTCACAGAGAAAAATCCAGGCTCAGAAAGTCTCTGTTCTGCTTTGCTTCAGATCTGTAAATCAGGGCTAACAGCTCCAGCCTGGGTGTCACATCCCATGCCTGGGTGTCATATCCATGGGAGGTCAACATCACATCCATTACAATTTTATTACAAGGAAAAAGCAGGTCTTATTAAACTAATAATAGAGTAGAAAAATGAACACGAGAAGATGTCCCTAGTCGATGGTGACAAGACAGTATACACGGGTTCCCTTCACAGATGGGGAGTTCCCACTCGAAGCCCTCAGCAGTGCCTTGAGTGACACGGAACCTTGCTGATGTTTCTCCTTTAATTAATCCATATTTTCTATAGTGAGAAAACATGAATCATTTCATAACAAAGTTACTTTCTTTAAGTAAAATTAGAAAAAACATCCCATCACTGAAGGGAGAAATTTTCTTCAATAGCGTAGCTACTAATAAAGCGCCCATGCTCCTATAAATGAGCCCTCATCTAGGCTGCTGCACGCACCTGGATGACACTCACTGGGTCACCAAAACAAACAAGAAAAAGACCTGAAAGTAGAAGAGGAACAGTTAGGAAGAGGAGAGCACCAGAGAAGCAAGGTAATGGGGGTNGAAATAAGGAAAATATANACATGTATGAACGTGGAATACTGAAACCCCTGGTTATCCATAATTAATAGATCCTAATAAAACAATTTAATCCCCTCATTGAACATAATCCNGTAGACTCCCTAGAAAATGCAAATTAGAAACCAAACATCGATCAAAAGTTCAGCCCCAGTGAAAAGAACTGTGTTTGAAGGTGGCCTTTGACCAAAACCAGCAAACAAGGTCTACAGCTTGCTTCCCTCCAACCCCAGGTTCCAAGCTGACTAAGTTCCTGACCCTGCCTGCTGCAAAATGTAGACATTCAGCCTGGAAAGCATTCTGGTGTGTGTGGGTGCTCCTTGGAGCAGCTGACACTGGTACCAGCTCACTCACTCCCTCTGTCCCTCTCTCCCTCTCCATCTCTCCCTCTGTCCCTCTGTCCCTCACCAGAGCTCCCGTGAGAAGACTGAAGTGTGTTGTAGNGACGCCAAAGGAAAGGGAAACATCCTTCTACCTCCCTCATCCTCTGTGGCCGAGTAGCAACCCACCATCCATCCCAGAAGAATGTCTGAATGTGTAAACGTGAGAAGCCAGGGCCTTGCAGAGAAGGCAAAGCCTGGAAATGTAAGAAGAGACATTGACTTGTTCGTGGTCCTTGAGGCTTTAAGTCCTATACAGGTGCTGNCACATGACAGAAGCCTTTTCATAGCATGTCAAGAGACGACCTTCCCCAAGACAAGTCTGGTGCTACGAGGAGGCTCCTGATAGAAAGAAGCTAGGCACTGGAGGTGTGTCTTGAAGAAGACAGGGGACCCTGGCCCATTTTACCTCCCTCTCTTCCCCAGCTGCCCTGAGGTAAGCAACCTCTCCCCATGTACACCCACCATGATGTCTTGTGTTACCACAGGCCCCAAGCAACAGGGCCAAGCAACCATGAACTGCAACCTCTTTATTAGTGGGTTGCTCTAGGCATTTTGTTATAGTGATAAAGGCTGACAAACAGCAGATGTGTAGTTGTTACTGTCCTGNTGCTGTGATAAACAGCCTGACCAAAGGCACTTCGGGAAGAAAGATTCCAGAGGANCGTCCCCATNGTGAGGAAGGTATGGTGGCAAGCGGAAAGACAGCTGTCCAAAGCAAACAGAGAGAGGGACCATGATGTGGGGAAAGGCTATAAACCATCAAAGCCCACCCCCAGGGACAAACTTCCTCCAGAAGGCTCCCCTTCCTTCCCAAACCAGAAGGGGACTCCACAAACAACCAACAGGGGACTGAGTGTTCAGACAATGAACCTGTAGGGGGATGTGTCTCATTCAGATCACCATGCAGGACAGTGAAGGGTGTGAGCCAAGGAGCTAATGACGATCCTAATACTGTTCTGACAGCCCACTATTGAAATAACCCACACACTTCCTGGGACACGTCATTCCATCCATGAGAATGGAGCCCTCCCAACAGAACCACTTCCTAAAGGCCACGCCTCTCAGTGCTATTGCCATGGCAACTAAATTTCAATCTAAAAATTGGGGCAGTGGAGGAGGAAACCAACGAAAATGATGGCGGCTGGACAGTCGCTCAGGTGAACAGTGTCTTTTGCAACAGTGTCTCTGCCTGCATCTCCTCTCCACACTGGCCCCTTCCCACTAACCACGAGAAAGCTCATGCATTCCCAAGGGACGCAGAATGTCCTACGTCGAGAAGGAAAGCACCTTCCTTGTTACCCATCATGCCTTAGCATGACATGGTATGTCCAGCCTGCTGCTCAACACAAAATCCTAAANCTCGCGGGCGGTGGTGGCGCACGCCTTTAATTCCAGTACTCGGGAGGCAGAAGCAGGCGGATCTCTGTGAGTTCGAGGCCAGCCTGGGCTACCGAGTGAGTTTCAGGAAAGGCGCAAAGCTACACAGAGAAACCCTGTCTCAAAAAACCACAAAAAAAAAAATCCTAAACCTCTTAAAACATGAGGATTTTTTCTGCCATTTTGTTTTACATTCACACTTCTCCNGGACGGACTTTGTAGGTGACAATGTTGAACTGCAAAATCAGAAGGCTGAACACACCAGCTGGATCCTGTGAGGAAAATGGCCAGCATCCACCTTNTGTCCCAGAGTGGAAGAGACTCTGACCTAGAGGAGATACCCACAGAAAGGCACCTCAGTTAAAAAGAACTGCATAACAGAAATGAAGAAGGTCAACCATGAAGGACATCACCCAGCATGGACACAGCCTTGTCGTAAGTCACACAGAGGCATGCCAACTACAGACAGCTGGTCTTGGTAGCTACAATGTCTGCAGCCACTGAGCCAGTTTCCAATGGCACCTGGGTGCTAGGGTGGAACATGAACCTGTCAGGGAGTCACCCTGAAACAAAGTGAGGCCAGCTCTGCCCCCACAGAGCCCAGGATGGCTCCACAGTTCTTCATTCAGTCTATTAAAACCCTCAAGTTCCCTGCCGCATCCTGTTTCTCATTCAGAAAATGGGTTGACCTCAGGCACACACTCTGTTTCCCTAGGTTGTATCTGCTTTTTTTCTTGAATGGAATTGTTTGGCTGTTTGTTTCGGTTCCTCTTTGGGGATACCAAGAAAGCCACGTTCCCCTTTTCCTGGTGTTAAAAGTGCGTCAGTGTGAGTATGAGCAAATAAAAAGTGAAGACTAAGGGGTGGCTGCATCGCTTCACAGGCTGGATCGGCAGGCATCTTAGGAAACCACAGCTCATNGCTGTTTTTTGTTTGTTTGTTTGTTTTGTCATATTTTTTTCTATATTTTTTCCAACTGTCCTGGAGTGTGTCTCTTAAGCAGATGTGTGTCTGATGGTACATAACAAGAACAGCAAAGAGACAGAGGCAATGTTATCTTAAAATTCATGAAACTCACCACTGGGACACAGAAGTGGAAGGAACACAAAGTCACCATCCATGGCAGGGTGGGGTCCACCACCCAGAGCCACTGTGTCTTACCAAGCTGCTCTGATCAGCTGCCTGGTAGGAGAAGTCAACTCTTGGCCACAGCATGGCTCTTTCATGATTCAAAATAGATGAGGACCGGGGACACAGTTCAGTGGTTAGACCATGTGGTGCATGAGCAGCAGGTTTGAGGACCAGAGTTTGAACCCCCCAGAACCCACATAAATACCAGGTGGGTATGATGTCCCACCTGTAACTCCAGCTCTCTGAAGGCTGACAGGAGATCTCCAGAGCAAACTGGCTAGCTAAAACAGCCATATTTGTGAGCTCTGGGTTAATGTCTCAATGAGTAATGAAGAGAGCAGTGGAGGAAGACTCTTGACATCATCCTCAGGCCTGGACATGCACACACGCACAAACACAAACANGCATATACATACATAGGCATACCATACATGCAAACACATGAAAATAATAAAAGAAAGGAAGAGACTAGCCACACACAATAAAAATAATAATAAAGTGTAATGTCATCAGATGCCAAGAGGGTGCCAGTTTCTTCTCCCCAGCTTAGCTATGCAGCCAGATGCAGTCAGGCCTGTGTGTCGTTGACAAAATCCCTCATAATGGCTTGAGGGTGAAGAGGATAGTCCACCACAGTAGGAAAGACAGCAGCAGGAGTGAGGTGGCTGGTTGCGTCGGGTCCACTTAGGAAGCAGAGATAAGCCTTCCTGTCCCTTGCTTTCTTGTGGAGGCCCACAAAGGTTCCTAGTGAGATCTGAGCTTGCTTTATCCAGCAGAGCTGCATTAGAGGATTGCTTGACCATGTGCATGGTTTCTAGGTGATTGGAAGGGTCTACACTTGGCTGAGCTAGGGGGAGGTCTTTGCTCCACCCCTTGGCATTCCTATAAATGGCCCTTTAGCAGATACACGAGGGGCNGGTGGATAAGGATCCAAGCCCTCCCGAGGCNACNCTGTGTTTTTGTTTCTCTCCCTTCTATCCTTCTATCTAAATCTCTTATCCCTCACTCCTCAAGAGTACCCTGGGGTAAAATGTGGGAGCCAATCTCCCAGCTGGGCTCCCACACTTTCTTCTTTTTATTCAATCTGAAATCCCATCTTCCAGAAGGCTCCTCCTCACATTCAGGGCAAGTCTTCCCTCCTCAATTAAAACCCCCTAAAAACACCCTCACAGACATGCCAAGAGTGTATCTCCTAGGTGATCCTAGATCTCACCGGGATTGGCTATGGCAAGATTGAAGAGATGGTTCAGACGGTAGGAGTGCTTGCCGCCCAGCATGAGATAACATCTGTCTGTGCTCTTTCTCCTATTTCCCATTCCAGCCTCTCTCCNGCCCTTTCCTCCCNGAGTGGCAGTCCCGCCCTGAGCTTCCAGCTTCCCTGAGAGCTCTGTGCTCCTCTTAAAGAACCAGAGATGCTCAGTCCTGCCTCTGTGCTCAGGGCCACTCTGGCATGTGTTTCCTCTGCCCGTGTCCTTCTGTCACTGATCCCTTCCCCCAGGCCAGCATCTGCTGCCTCTGAAAGCCCAGAGCTTGCACCCACTCACCTCTGGCAAGAAATGCTTCCCTTTTCTAGGGCTAAAACATGAAAGAAATGAGGAACACATCCAGGCAGAGAAGTGGAGGTGAGATCTGAGAGAAAACAGACCGCTCAGGTGTAGTGTGTGTGTGTGTGTGTGTGTGTGTGTGTGTGTGTGTGTGTGTGTTTATGCACACATGCTCATATATATTCCTGCATGGGTATATGGAGGCCAGATGTCTTCCTCAATCACTCTACACCTTCTATTTTAAGGCAGGGTCTTTCACTGAACTTGAAGTTCACCAATTTGGCAAGACTGGCTGGCCAGAAAGACATAGGAATGCTCCTGTCTCCACCTGCCCATCACTGGTATTTATAGGCACACCCACTCTCTTGNCCTTTATTCCAGAAGCATGCCTGTGTGGCTTTGTCTTCTGACAGAGGAGCCACTTGCAGAAAAATCTGGTCCCATGGGGTCCCAAGGCACACACGGCCCAAGCCACAGCATCACCAGGGAATATTCTTTCAAAGCAAGGTAAGTTTCTCCATGATATTTTTCTTCTCTGGTCACTAAGCAAGGACATCTCAGCCCCCAAAGAATGCTGGCAGTGTCCCCAGCAAGGAGCTGCAGGCTGACATGAATATGTCCAAGTATTGGTAAAAGAATTACCCTTATTTAAAAGCGAAAACTCAAAACTAGGCACATGCTACATGCCTGCAGTTCCAGCTACTCAGAGAACAGAGGAAAAAGTCACAGGAGTACAGGGGTTCAAGGCCAACCTGAGTAACATAGTGAAAAACCCCTGTCTATTGAGACAAAATCTGTTGTACCCCAGGCTGGCCTCAAATTCACTATGTCTGATCTTGAACTTCTGACCCTCCTGCCTCTGCCACCAAAGTGCTAGGATAATAAGCATGCATCACAATGCCCAGTTTATATGGTGCTGGTGATCAAACCCAAAACCTCATATAGTCTAGGCAAGCACTGAGTCAACCAAGCTACATCTCTGACCACCTGCTATCTTTTAAAGGTAATTATTTTTAATTTAAGAGCACAAACTTAAAGCAAACCTGGGTTATTTATTTTTCTGAGGTTTAGNGAAATTTGTTTCTGCTATTGCATTTCTGATATATTTTTAATTTAACGCTGTCTCCAGGGTAGCTTACAAATACTTTTCTCCTCCTCTCCTCCCTCTGTGGACTGTTTTCTCCAGTCATCTGCAATAACATGAGAGAGATTACATCAAGCAAAAANAATCCATGCAGCAAAAGACCAATACCACCTGCCAGCACTCACATGTGGATCTAAAAAGGCTGGCCTCAGAGAACAGAAGGGAAGTTCCCTGGGGCAAGGTAGTAGTCACAGGACACAACTACAGAAAGACAGGGGGATAAATGTCAAGGGCTCCATGGTGCAGCAAAATGACTCATGCCATTGATGATGCACCCAGTTTCCAAAAAAAATGCATTGTGGACCTTAAATAGTATCATCAGAAAAACGGTAACTGTGAGACACTGCATTCCTTAATGAGCTAGTGCTTGCCACCATACATGTGTGCTTCAAACTATTCTACTGTAGAAAATTTAAAAACATGCAAGGTCACCTGACAATTGAAAGAGAGAGAGGGAGGGAGGGAGGAAGGAAGGAAGAAATGTTAATCAAGGGCTACCAAGAAGACTCAGCAGGTAAAAGCTCTTATTGCACAAACTTGTGGACTTGAGTTTGATCCCTGAAACTCACATAAAGGTGGAAGGAGAGAACAAACGCTACAAAAGTGACCGTCTGACCTCCACAAGTGACAGCCTGACCTCCACACATGAGCCACAGCACACACAACCCCCACACATGTCCTGAATGAAACACACATTAATAATTTAAAAATCAGGGGATGGGGAAATGGCTCAGTGGTTGAAGTGCTTACCCTGGCAAATGTTGAGGACTGAGTTCAAATCCCAGAACCAACATAAATGCTGAAGGGGTGTATTGGTTAGGGTTCTCTAGAGGAACAGAACTGATAGAATCCAGCAGTTGTTTAGTCCACAAGGCTGGATGTCTCAGCTGGTCTTCAGTATACACCTGAATCCTGAAGAAGTAGGCTCTAATGCCAGTGAAGGAATGAACTTGCCAGCCAGAGTGAAAGCAAGCAGACAAAGAGAGCAAGATTTTTTCTTCCATGTCCTTTATACAGGCTGCCAGCAGAAGGTGTGGCCCAGATTAAAGGTGGGTCTTCCCACTTCAAATTATATAATTAAGGAAAATCCCTCACAGGTGTGCCCAGGTATTTGGTTTTTAGTTCATTCCAGATGTAGTCAAGTTGACAACCAGGAAGAGCCATCACAGTGGGTATGNAGCCTTTCTTAATTCCAGCCTCTGAAGGCAGAGATGGGGACCCCNGAGCAAGCTGGCTATGGAGATTAGCTAGATCATCGAGTTCTGGGCTCAATTGAAAGACCCTGCCTCACTGAATAGTGTGGAGAGCGATGGGGGATGGCTCCTGCCATGAACCTTGGGCCTCCATGTGCACTACACATACATACATACACATGCAGACATGCACATACACCCATGCATGCCATATACACGAATATGAAAAAGAAAAAAAAAGTCAAAACATAACCAAAACAGCCCACTCCCTTCCTACAGGAGCCCCTAGAAAGGAATTCCAGCAGCCACCAGGTTCCTTTTCTTCAGTCTTCTTCTTCAGCCAAATGGTCTTGCCCTGGAGATGGATCGCAGTAAGGCCCCAAATTGGGGCACTGGTGCTAACTACAGACTCAGTGAACACATTGNGTGAAGATGTAACCTGAGCCGGCCCAAGTNGTGTCTCTGACACTCTGCCAGCCAAGCCCCTGCTCTCTAATTTGAGAAGTGAAAATGGCCTTCTGCTCAGAACCTTCTCCACATGAGCCCTGCAGAAGATCAAAGGCACAGTGTCCAGCAGGCTTACCGTGGGCCAGCATAAAGTCATGATTTGTAGTGTCTACTCACAGAGCTTGGCTTTTTTCATTTGTTTGTCTTTGTTTTTTCATGGGTTTTTGTTGTTGTTGTTGTTCATTTACTTATTTCTGAGAAAGTGTCTCACATAGCCTAGGCTAACTTCAAACCATTATGTAGCCAAGGATGACTTTTAACTCCTGATCTTCTGCTTTGGGCTTCCACGTGCTAGGATTACAGGTGTACACCACCATGGCCAGTATAGAGCCTCATTCTTCATCCATCTTATATGATGTGACATATGATGGTATGATATGATATGGTATGGTATGGTGACATATAGTGTGATACGGGGTGGGATGGAATAGGATGGTAATATAGTATGGTATGGTAGAGCATGATATGACATGGTATATGGTACAGTATAGTATGGTATGACATGGTATATGGTACAGTATAGTATGGTATGACATGATATGGTATGATGGTATGATAAATCATGATATGGTACATCATGGTATAGTTTGATGACAGGTATGATATGATATAATATGGTATGGTATGATATGGTATAATATGGTATGGTATGGTAACAGGTATAATATAGTATGGTATAGTATAGTATATTTTGATATTGTATGCTATTATATCTGAACATTACCATTTCCACCTCTGGTCTCAGAAATCTTCAAATACTTATATACAGCGGAGTCCCTGATCCTCAGTGAGAGGCCAGCATCACACTTGTGGGTCCCAGACAGGCCCTGGGTCTCCAGGAAAAGCAGAAGTCACTCCCTGCTGGGTTCTGCATGTCAGCAGTCCCAACTCCCCTCCAGAGGGGGGGTGCTGTGCATTGCTCTCCCTACAAGGGCAGGGTCAGAAGTCATCCCAAGAGGAAGTGTAGCCTGAGCCTCTGGCCTCCTTTCTCTGTCTTCAGGAAGCCCACACCTCACAAATCAGACTCAGGGTTAGGGTTAGGGCCATGAACCCTGAGTGCCAGAAACTCTACTCATGGACTAACACCAGCAAACGCTTGGAGCCACTTACTTCAGGGTCACCCCTGGAGCGGAGGCAACAGCAGCAGGAGAAGGAGTCTCTTGCTNGGGTCTGGGTGGACACTTTATAAGCCTGNCTCCTTCCTGTTGGCATCTTTACAGCTTTTCCCAAAAGACCATTGCCATGGTAACAGATGACTTCACCTTTTAGCCGTTCAATAAGTAAAATGACCTTAAAGTTGTTTAAACCACTTTTAAACTTCATTTCAGTGATCCTAGGGAAAAGGGTCTCCATTGCATTGACAAAGTCTTTTAAGTATATTAATTGGCTGTTAGTAAAGTTTTCTAAATTAGACTCAAAATTCACAAAGCAGGTGATCCTATCCAGAGCCCACCCTGTCATTCTGACAAGAACCCGGCCTTCCCTGAGGCTCTCATAATTCTCAGCGACACATTTCTGCTTCCCAAGGCCCTCTGCTTGCCTGTAAAGCAGAATTGCTGTGGTGACCTGTGGCTTACCCCTGCTGGAGAGGCCATTAGCCCCACCTCATATGGAACCAGCAGAACAAAGCCCCCTGTCTCCTAGAGGGTAAGATACCCAAGATTCCATCACCGCTGGCCTCGCTGGGTCAGCCTTCTGCTGCCTCCTCTCTCCTTCACCACCCTTACCACACTTGGCGAGGGCCACGTCATGCTGGGCACTGTGGTCCATGTTCTGCATACAGGAGTGGCCAAGATAAAGGCCCTGCCCTCCTGGGTCCCAGGTTGTAGTGACAGAGACCAGGCAATATTCAAATACACATGAAACATCACATCGTGGGAAGACACAGCCGAGGGCGGAGCCCAAGGGGAAAATCGGGGACCTGAATATCTGGGGAAGAGCTGCCTAGAAAGGGGAACCACAGTGCTGTCTTGGGAACAAATCCACAGTGCTCAAGAACACTGATCAAGGAAACTCCAGGGACGTGAGCTCGGGAGACACTTTGCTTGGCATCCTGCAACTGGTTGTCTCCCGTAGGCTTCCACTCCACGGCCACGGTCTCCTTTTGGTTTTTCTTGTCCCAGTGACTCAGTTTAGCTCAACCTCATCTGTATGACACCTTGGAGTCTTAATCTCATGCTGGATTTTTAATTTCTAAAATTTTCTTCGTTCTCTTTTATAGTTTCTGTACTCTGCCGAAATCCACTGTATACACCAGGCTAATTGGCCTCTGAGCTTCCTGCTTCTGGAGCTCATGTCTCCACCGCCCACCTCACCATANTAGNGGTGGGATTGCAGATTCAGGCTATCCCATTGGGCTTCACATGGATTCTGAAGTCATGTCCTTACTCCTGTGGCAAGTCCTTCACCCACTGAGCCATCTTTCCGGTCCCCAGGCCATGCATCCTTATCACATTTATAATTTATAAAGTAAGGCTTTATGAGGGAGAATGGCTTGCCTCAGGTCACACAGCTAATGAGAATCCTACTGTCTTTGATGCCACAGTTTTCAGCAACCAGGATTCCACAGTGCNCTAGCCGCCAACCATCACCAGTGGGTATCATTGGATACACACCCACAATGAAGACACCCAGGCCCCAGAGATGCTACATCTGAGTAAGGGGCCCAGGGCTCTGTGTCCTCACAGGCTCCCCAGCAACTGCCCTGTGTTCCAGGTGGAGAAACTCCTCTCTAAGCTGGGACTGACATCATCTGTGGCACAGTGTCCCCTGGGCCAGCAACTACCCAGAAGAGCCCCCATTTCAAGGACATGTCAGAGAGGGCAGGGAGATGATTCATTCCATGGATAAATTACTTGCTGCGATTCATATCTCCGACACCCNTGTGAGAGCCAGGCACAGCCAGGTGTGTCTGTAACCCCAGCTCTGGGAGGGTAGAGGTGGAGACAGGCAGATCCCTGGAACACAGTGGCAAGCCAGGCTAGCAAAAATCAAGCTCTAGGTTCAGTGAGAGACCCTCTCTCAAAAAATAAGATGGAGCATGATGGAGGAAGCACCTGAGGAGTTCTGGCCTCCATGTGTTCCCCCGAACACACATGTGCACATACACAGTGGAGAGGAGAGAGAACAGACAAGCATGGGCCACTGGCTGCTGCCTGTTCTCNGAGTGTTTACTATAAACACTATAAACAGAGATCGTTGAAGTAAACATGGATATGCTCTGGAGATTTATTTTTAACTTTGCCGGGAAGGTGGCCATGAGCTCAGTGACTCACTGCAGTGTTCAAAAAGAACGTTTTTCTCACACCCCCCAAATTATACCTTCTATGTGGAATCAGAAATTACTGACTCAGAAAAATATCCTTTATAGCACACGGTACAAAGAGCAGAGAATGAATGCATCATGCCTCACTAAAAACCAGTCAAAAGGGTGACCGGGTATAGCAACGCACAACTAGCGCCACCCTGAGGACAAGAAGTGTAAGTGATGCCGTAGGCACAGAACACGTGAGAACTGTAGAAGACAGATGACAGAGAAACACAGCCAGCTGAGGTCACCACCTTCTCAAAGCTCCCACGAAGAAATGACAATGCTGACTCAGTTTGTCCTGGGCCTCTCTTGAATTTTCTATCCAAGCAATACAGGCTGTGTTTGCAAGTTGCCCCAGAGCTTGGTTGGCAAAGGGGGATGGTGCACCCTTGAACATGGGCTTAGGCAGCCAAGCGGAGATGCTAAACCCTGTGCATGTCTTTGTGTGGGCTGAGATCTGTTTTCTATGGATTACTACAGCACCCTACACCGTCCAAGAAATGTCAGACAAGTTGACCACAGCAATTAAGTTGTCTGCCATCTGCAAGGGGCTTGGCTTACAGCTTGCTGAAGTTAAATATATTTTGAAAAGAAAAAGGCCAAGTTTTTCGATGTTTTGCCTATCTGTCAATCTCAGCCACGTTAGCCTTGGAGCGTCTGAAGGGAGAATTGTTCTCCCTCAAGGAATCATTTAGCATTGGCATGCTGAAATTTCAGAACCCNAGGAGCACTCCAAAAATGAATTACTCCTTGAGAAACCCCACATCTAATCTTGGGGTTGGCAGAGCTAAAGCCTTGCTCGGAAGTCAGCCAGGCTGTGAGACGAAGGTATTCTATCATCACCCCAGATGGCAAGTTCTTTTCCAGCAGCGCCAGGCCTGCGTGAAAAGCCCCATCTCACACCCCTGCCTCTGTTTCTTCACGTCGAATGAATGTCTACGTATGACAATTAAACCTACAGTGTAACACTCACAAAACCCTCATCCTCTCAGCCGCATTTCCAGGCTGAGCTGCGAGGACAGGAGGGATAATGGGTCTCTCACCCTACTGTGTGCCTGCCTGCAGCTGTTCTGACCTGTTGTGGTAGCCCAACTTTGACCAGAGTTACTCTTCTATTCTTCTTGGATACAAAGTATTCCAAGACCTATAAAAGCTTTTTGTTTTGTTTTTTGAATGATGAGTGTTTCCCTTCTGAGCAATGTGTCTTCCTCACGTGATAGGAGTTTCTTCTCATGGAAAGACAATGAAAAGCTAANTGCGGTCACACCTGCAATCCCAGCACTCTAGGGACAGAAGCAAAGGATTAAGAGTTCAAGGCCTGGATTACATAGCAAGACTCTGCCTCATAGAAAAGGACTAGAAGGAACTGGTGAGGGTGGGTGGGTGGGGGTAGTAATGATGGTGGGATGCTGATAAACTGGTTCCCTAGGAAGAAAATTCAAGTCCTGGTGTGCATCTGTGTCAGTTTCCATGGTGTAAATACTCTGACCACGGCCAATGTCAAGCCATTGTTAGTTTTAACAGTTAGGTGGCTATACTCCTAAATACTCAATAACCATTTTCCAGAAGCCACAGGAGCCAGCCTTCACTCAGAAGTGTCTTGGCAGAATGGAGAATGACCACCATTCCCCACATGCGTTAGTGATTTGTGTATATATGCCAACAGCTCAGCCAACACTGATCAAATGCCAATAGAGAAGCTAGAGCAATAGAAGAGGGCTCTGCCATTAAGACCCTTGAGAACTATGGCTGGGTTTTTGATTGTTTTGTTTTGTTTTATTTTAATCTGTTCAGAATATTCTCTCCCCTTCTGGACACAAACTTGTAAAAGAAAAGCAGACTGTGCAAGGAAGATGATGCCAGGTGTTGACACAATGTGATGTTGGAGGTGGGGCGGGGCTGGAGCAAACACTGATGGGCAGGAAAGCACTGTAGATGTGAGGACAGTTGCTTTCTTTTGATGCAAAAAACAAAAAAAAACAAAAAACTAGGCCTGATGGGGTGAGACATCCAGAAGGAGGGTGGGAAGACAGCTCTGCAAGCATGAAGACCTGAGTTCGATCCCCAGAACCCACATAAAAAACCAGGCAAGTTGGTATGTGTGTCTATAACCCTGGCANTGAGGCGTGGGGGTAAGCAGATCTTTGGAGCCCGGTGGCCAATCAGTCTGGCTAAACTGGTGAATTCCAGAAGGACTCTGTTATCAAAAAACTAAGAGGTGGGGGTTGAGAAGTGGCTCATGCCACCTTTGCATGGAATCCAAGTTCAGTTCCCAGAACTCACATGGTAGCTAATAACTGTCTGCAATTCCAGTTCCAGGGGAACCAATGCCCTCTCTGGCCTCCATGGGCATCAGACACATGTGGTATGCAAGCAAACTCATACACATAAAATAAAAATAAATAAACCTTTACCAAAAAATGAGGTGGAAAGTGACTAAGGAAGACACCCGACATCAACCTCTGGACCCCTATCTATCTATCTAGCTAGCTAGCTATCTCTATCTATCATCTATCTATATCTATTATCTCTATCTATCATCTATCTATCTCTATTATCTCTATCATCTATCTATCTCTATCTCTATCTATCTATAGTCTCTCTCTCTCTCACACACACACACGTACATACACATGTACACACAATCTGTGGAGCAAATTCAAATCCAGATCCCCATGTTTACACAGCAAGTACTCCAATGACTGAGATGTCTCCCTGTCCCCTTCTTCCCCATCAGACCTAGTCTTCAATTTTGCAGCACAAGAAAGTGACTTCTATTCTAAGTAGCAGTCCACACAGGTTTATAGAGCTTTCTTGCCCATCTGTCCACATACATGCACATATAACAGAGAAAGAGAGAGAACAGCACAAAGAAGTTAATTTTTTTGTTCAATTTAAGGAAAAACTTATGACCTAAAATATCAGAGGAAATGAACCCAAGGTATTATCAACAGCCCCATCCTTACAGGATTCCTGTCCAGACATGTGTATTCTCTGATTCTCACACCAGGTCTGGGCACAGGTAAGGATGTCCCTTTGAAGATGGGGGAAATGAGGCTGAGGGAAGCCCATAACTTTTATGAGGTCCCCATAGGAGAAGCAGGGCCAAAATCAAGTTCTGGTAGGAGTGCTGTGGCTGTTTTCCTGGCCTTAGAATGTGCTACATTGGAAGGCAAGGAACTGGCTCAACATCCAAAAGCTGTGGGCTTAGAGACATATGGCTCAGCTGACATGGGAACCCATTCTGTGTGGCTCTAAACTTCTAGAGAAGGATGGCGGGTGGGTAGAGGAGTTGCCCTCAAGGTGGCCATATTGAACGGAGGGAAACTTCTGAGTCAGTAAGAACAGAGAATTGAGGCTCTTGCTTGAGGATATAGAGCGTGCAGTCAGCATGCACAAGGCACTGAGTCAGAGTCAACAATAACGGAAGANGAAGGGTATCACTCAAACTAGAGTAGGTACTCAGCATATCCAAGGCCCTGGCTTCCATCCCAGCACCACAACAAACCATAATAATAATCAACATCATAGCTGATAAAGGGACTCTAGGCCACCACGGACAAGTAACCTCAAGTACAGAGTAGCACAGATGCATCTTCCAGGGATTGGCTCTCTGTGGAGTGGTCTTTGCAATCAGACAAAGGCACCTTAGGTAGGACACTTATGTCCCTGTGGATGTTGGATGCTCATTTGAGTTGACCCCAACTCCAAGCAATGCCAGGCCGGCTCAACCATACAGTCGTTTCCATGGGTTCCTTCTCCTCTCTCACAGCTTCCAGGTATGTGTACCTCAGAGCACAGACTCCCAGGAGTTTATATTCCTATCCAGAATACAGGAGCCAAACTGGCCACCTTGTATTCCCCAGAAAGAATGTTGTCACTTGGTGCCATGTATTCGTGCATGCACATGCATGCACACACACACACACATACACACATACACGCGCCCGCACGCGCATGCGATGTGCACTCAAAGGGTGAACATTTAATGAATGCCTGTTTTCTGGTGGCTCTGCACCCTCTGTCAATGAAAAATGAGCCCTCCTTCTTCTAAAGAGATTGGTCAACCTCCAAATAACACNGGAGAGCCAAACAACCACAACATGCTCCCAAGGCAAGACACCTCTGCCCAGGGCTGCCCACTTCTCTGAATTCCACATCTGCAGAGGTCCCTGTGTCTGGCTGCTCAGACAGAGGGAGGAAGTTGTCCATCAGGGTGTGTCCCTCAGCATGAATATTATTCCTAACTCCACTCCACTAGAAGAGGTATGTTCTACCCTGTCTCTTATACACATCTAGAAGTGTATAATCAGGGTGTGTCCCTCAGCATGAATATTATTCCTAACTCCACTCCACTAGAAGAGGTATGTTCTACCCCCTCGAAGACAAGAGAGTTAGGAATGCCCAGACTCTGGGCATTCCTGAACTCCGCTGGATTTTATGCTGCAGCTGAGCAGTGTGTATGTCCCCAGAGGATGCCTTAGATGACATTAGTGCTTCTTCAATGAGCTTCACCAGGAATCTTGTCTATTTTCTCCTGCTACAGCAGGATACCTGAGATTGGATACTTTATAAAGAAAAGAAGTGTGCTAGCTGGGTATGGTGGCACACATCTATAATCCCAGCACTTGAGAGACACAGGCAGAAAGATTACAAGTTCAAGGCTAGCATGGACTACAGAGAAACCCTGCTCCAAGAAACAGAAAGATGAATGAAGAGGGAGGGGAAGGAAATGAAATTTTAAATCTTGTAGAAGGAACAGTTGATTACTGACATACCCATCTCCTAGGGTCACCCACAAAGTAGCAGAAACAGGCAGCTCAAAGGTGGACTGTCCCACCTGTCCTAGAAGTTGTAGAGGGCAGAAGTCCAAAGGCACGGGGCCAGCAGAACAAATCAGCACCAGTGGCAGTGCATCTGGAGTCACAAGTCATCTTTGGCTTGTACATGCCTCACTCTGTCACCATGGTCACCTGGATGTTCCCCCGTGTCTGCTTCTCATTGGCCACCAGTCCTATTGCACGAGACACTGCTCCACAGTGCCCTCATCTACAGCAACGTTATTTCCAATGAGGCATCTGCACGGCTGCTAGACACTAACACTTCAACATATCCTCTTGAGAGGCTGTTCATGGGCTGGTGAATTGCCCTCCACCCATGCGCATACTGGCACCACTACATGGACTCTGTGGGAAAAGAGGAGGAGAGGAAGGGAGGGGATGAAAATGGGGAGGGAGGAGGAGGAGACATGAAATTGGGAGGGAATAGTGTGGAGGTGTAGAAGAAGAATTGGAAGGGAGGGGAGGGGAATAGAAGAGAGGGGAACGGAAGGGAGAGAGGAGGGGAGGGATGGACTTGATCAAAATGCATATATGTATGTATTAAATTCTCAATAAAAAGAATTTGGGGAACTTCAACATAACCTTTTAAAGGGACTCAATTTAGCCCACATCACCTACAAAAAAGGTGAAAATGAGATTTTTATTGGGCCTCTCAATGGCAACAGGACGTTAAAAAAAAACTATAAAGAAATGCATATTTTGAAAGTAAAGCATTTTGATCTAAAAGCAAGCATAAATCAAAGGATTTCACACAATGGGATAATAGTACCATTCTCACACATTTATCATTTCAGAGAATTTGTTCCACAAGCTCTTTGGAGAAAATCCTTGGAAGGTTTAATATGGCCAGAAGGAAAGGAAAATGAATCCAAGAAAGAGACTAAATAAAAGGCTCTGTACACATTATATCCAAAAAAATATGTTTTTAAAATTAACAAGTCAAAAATATCAGGCTGGGAATACGTCTCAGTTAGTAGAGTGCTTACCCAGCGTGCCCGAAGCCCTAGGTTCAATCCCCAGCATACACAAACTGGGTGTGGTAGCATATACCTGTAAACCCAGCCCCTGGAAGGTGAAGGCAGGGAGATAAGAAGTTCAGCTTCATGAGAGTCTCTCTCAAAGAAGGAAAAATTAGATTTTTGNTGCCTTGGGTCCTGTCCGCAGCAGAAGACTCCGAGGTAGAGGTTTGGAAGAGAGGGATTCACAGAGGGCTGCTGGAGGAGGGTCTGCTGTTGGAAATCAGCTCAAGTAAAGGTCTGGCAAGCAGGTAGGTAGTGAGATGGGAAGCAAAGAGGGAAAAAAATGACAATACCAGGACTCTTGTGTCATTTGGNAAAAAAAAAAAAAAAGGAATGAGCTTCGAACAGTAAAATATGACACGGGATGTGGAAATAGGGGACTTAGTGAGTTAGGGTGACAGGCAAAGTCAAATGAGAGTGTCCAACCTCCAGCTTCACGTGCAGCCGAGGACAGCTGTGAACGTGGCTGAGGACAGCTTTGAATACCGCCCCGCGCAAAATCATAAACCTACTCAAAACATTATGAGGGGTTTTATGATTTTTTTTTTGGTAAGTCCATTGTGTAGTTCTCAATTATGGAGTCTGTAGATGGCAACATCGTGAATGTTGGACAGGTCTAGCTGATGTTCCAAGAAGCTGGCCCCTGTGTGACCCTCTCAGCTTATGTCAGGTCCAGCAGAGTTGTGTCCAGGGAAGGAGTGAAGGCCACATGCTCAACAGGAGACAGCCATCCCCTGAGGGTCCACATGGCATGGACTCCAGGGATAGACGCTTGCTACAATGATCCCATCCTGTCTACCAGCTCTCCCACCGTGAGGGACAGATCGCCGGAGGTTTATGCGCACTGGACTGAACGCTCCCTATGACTTGTTTTTTGTTTTTGTTTTTTTTTTAATCCCAAGCCTTAAATGTATTCATGGTCTTTGACTTAATGTTTCCATTTCCAGAAACTTCTCCCAGAGAAATGGCGCTCTAAGCTTTAATGCCTACTTTCCCAGCCTCACTTCCCAAAACAGAACCAGGCCTTTCTAAGGACACACTCCTGACTTGTGACTGTATAAGGATGCTCTCTTGAGGAATCGGCCTGAATCTGGAAATAGCCCTGGAACGAATGCCAAAGGGAAGAGTCATGTGTGCCCAAGACCGGGACCACTGACCTTCTAGAACGTTCTTGACTTTGTGGCAGCAAGATGGCATCTCTAACATAAGGGAACTGCAGACCGGGCAGGAGTCCACACAGCCCGGGACCGCCCCAGTGATCTAGAAAAGGCAAACTGGAATAACACCTGGCTTTGAAGCCTTAAAGCCCGCCCTCATGGCATACTTCCCCCAATAAGGCTGCTCCTCCTAGATCTACCCAAACAGCGCCACCAGCCGGGGACTAAGCAGTCAAGCACCTGAGTCAAGGGGACATTCAAACCACCAAGGTNCTGAATTTGGCCATGGTCTATTGGCCATTGTGAATAATAATGCTGGAGTAACCAGTCTTATTTACNTGTAGCATGAATATATGTGCACANATCCACGTGTGTGCACGCATGTTAACNTAACTATAGGATACACTCCAAGAAGAAAAACCTTTGGCTCAAAAGTAGAATCATATAAATCATCAGATAACCTATTTTTTTAAAAAAAATAGAAGCTTACTGTAGCCGGGCAGTGATGGTACATGCCTTTAATCTCAGCACTTGGGAGGCAGAGGCAGGCAGATCTCTCTGAGCTCGAGGTTAGCCTGGTCTCAAAGTGCAAGCCAGGTTATAACAGATGTGCTGCCACTTTCAGAGCAAGGCAAAGTAGAGTGTATTTAGTCCTGAAGGTCCTAAGGGTCAGAATGGTCAGTGAAACTCAGCTTCCACTTGAAGCCAATGGAANAAGACATGCATTTAGATGCTGTGAACCCAGCAGCTGGCTTCTCTCTTCTGCACTCTGACAAGCCCTGGATTCCCTTGTCTTCCAATAGAAGGCTCCTTCATCCTTTAGGGCAGCCACCTTCTCTACAGAGTATTCGCTGCAGTCCCTGCCCCTCACCGGCTGCTCCTCCTGTTCTGTGGTGGATAATATTACTGACTAGATTTACAATCACCAAGAACACATACATTGGAGCAGGTCTATGGGGGTNTTTCCAGAGAGTCTTAGCTGAGGAGGGGAGACCCACCCTGAATGTGGAGAGCGTCATCCAAGGGTTGAGGTCCTGGACTGAAGAAGAAGAAGAAGTGAGCTGAGCAACAGCGTTCATGTCTCTCTGCTTCCCGGCTGTGGTGCAATGCCTCACGCANCTGTCACCACAGCGACAGCCCGCTTGCCATCCTGCTTTCCCCACCATGAGAGAGTCTTACTCTGGAAGTATGAGCTTGGGGCTACTTGGGTCATAGTCACCTACAGCAAGCACTTCTCCTCTCCACCCTCATAGCTGACTTTGAAAACCTCACTGCTACAGGGAAATGACAGGCACTCATGAGGCAGTCTGACAATGATTCTGAAGTTCTCCATCCCCAGAAGAAATTTACCTGAGCAATTGGAGGCTACATACAGGTGCCACATGTAGACACTTCCATCCCCTCCCACNATGCCTGGGATTCAGAGACAATCTGACTTCAAACACATAATATGGGCTTATCATCACATGGCAGAGGATCTCTCTCTCTCTCTCTCTCTCTCTCTCTCTCTCTCTCTCTCTCTGAGCCTGTAAGAGGATCCTTCCACTTCACCCCATGGGCTTGTACTCTCCTCAGAGCTCCCACCATGTTACTCTATTTCTGTGGCTTTTATAACTCTCTTGATAAATCTCTTACCCAAAAGGACAATCTGCCTCAGTGTCCCCTTGAGACCCTGNGAGCTCATGATTCACAATTTTGCTAACTGGCATGAGTCCAGATTTTCATTCTTCATCAGCATTCACCTTGCCTTTCTCGTTCAGGATTATCATCTGGCTTTTNATTTAAATAAGATTCATAAGATTCCCTTCGCTTGGTGGCTTTATTTAGAAGCCATGATAGGGATATTAATTAGCCTAATTTCAACATTACATGTCTCAGAAAAAGAGAAGNCCTAAGAGTAGAGAAGAAAAGAGATGTGGCATCAGCCAGAATACATATTCATTAAGTTCATCATCTTGTGTGAGCACTTTTATGGTCCCCAAGTCAATTATAATATTAATATACAG
>LZPO01116967.1:732913-745871 GCA_001675575.1 Neotoma lepida
TCACACACACACACATCTTCTCTGAGACACAAGTGTGGAGGCCTAGTGAGATCTGAGCTTGCTTTACCCAGCAGGGCAGCATTAGAGGATTGCTTGACCACATGTGTGGTTACCAGGTGATTGGAAGGGTCTGCACTTGGCTGTGCTAGGGGGAGGTCTTTTGTTCCACCCCTTGGCATTCCTATAAATAGCCCTTTAGAAGAGACAGAAGGGGCCAGTGGATAAGGATCCAGGCCCTCCTAAGGCTATCCTATGTTTCTGTTTCTCTCCCCTCTACCCTTCTATCTAATATCTCTTATCCCTCTCTCCTCAAGAGTTCCCCTGTCGTAAAATGTGGGAGCCAGTGGTCCAGCTNGCCTCCCACAAACAAGCATGCTGACCACAAGTATGACAAAAAATGTCAAGATTTCTGAATTCTATCCCATCATGCCTGTGTGCCTGCCTGCACTGTGCCTAGCTGCANGGGATGCTAGGGAAGGCAGGCCTTAAGCAATCCAGAACTAAGGTTTCAGTTACTGTGGAAAATGGAACAAGGGGCTTTAAAGGACAACTAGCAATGTTTGACACTCTCATGAAATAGCATAAGTACTTTATTTAAAATTCTACCTACTCCCTGCTGCCCAAGTGCCAGCCACATCTTCCATTACCAGAATACCCCAGTGATGTCTCCCCCTCCAAACCACTCAGTGGCAAGTAATCTTACCTGATTGGCCTCCCAAAACTAATCCCTGAATCTCCTCTAACCCCATATGGCTACACACTCTTCTGCTTCCACACTGACAGGGCAGAGGTCTCCATTCCTGACCAGCTCATTATGTTTCTTGCCATTTAAAAANAAAATGTACTCATATCNACCTCATCTGCAGATACCCTCCTGCATCTTTCTTCCACTTAGTCCCTCTCATGCTGGAGGTCTAGGAAGCAGCCACCTGAGTCCGCACACCCAAGCCCACTACCTCGTAGCCTTGGACAGACTCGACTTTTGTGGGGTTAGGAATCAGGTGGATCTGATGCAGTAGGAACAGCATCCAAGAGGCCGTAGTTCTACATCTCCCTATGAGCCTGAGGCCACACAGGACTCATTTCTCTCCAGGTCCAGCCTTCTCCTACCAAATCCAAACAAGGTTAGTTATGGTCATGTGGGTCCCAGAATGCAGGGTAGGGGCTGCCTAGACCCCTGTGGGGCATCAGAGAACCTNTCAAGAATTTTCCCCACATTTATTCAAAGGAAATACCAAGAAAACACAAAGCTTTCTGGCTTGCCTCCATGTTTGGCAGCTACCTCAGTTTTCAGCTGGCTTTTCACCAAGACTATATACAAAATCTGCTGGTATCAAGCTCTCTGATCCCCATGGGAACCTCATGGCCTCCACCCAAAGAAGGGACACTGGAGAGAGAGAGTGAGAACCCCAGCCCCATGACTGCCATGCTGCAAAGAAAGTCTACCTGGGTGACAGCTCTGGGGAGCTTTTTCCTCTTGGGAGGTCTTGGTGCCTGAGATGCAGAGCCAGGCAAGCCACTGCTTGTCATGGGNGGGGAGGCATGTAGGCTGGGCTCCTCACAGGACCCCAGGGCTCAGGGTCACACCCATTTCCAGTCAGGGGAAGCAGAAACCTGGCAATCAGGCAGGCCAGGGGGGCTTAGCCATTAACACAAAAGTGAAGCCTCCTTGTGAAGCCACCACAGACCACATTCAGTGGAGGAAGGAAAGGCCAGCACTGCCATGGCTGGACACTTTACAGAGAGACCACACAGAAACCCATCCAGGCTGCATAACCTGAGAGCCTTCTGTGATTCCCTCTAACAGGAGAAACTGAGGCAGCAGCCCTGCATTTCCCCCACAGAGCAATTGCTGCTCAGAGAGTGAGCCTCCTGCTTGCCAAGGCTATCCCTCTCTCCAACTNTGCTGACAGAGTACCACTTCTTCCAGGAAAAGATCACTTTCCTATCTGCAGAAACAACCATCCTGGGCCTCATAAAAACTGTNAGAGAAAGGGGGAGGGGAGCTTTCTGTTGTTCAAAGTCAACATTCTTTTTTAACATTATTTATTTGTTTGTTTATGGGGTATGCGTGTGGAGGCCAGAGAATAACTTTGTGGAGTCCATCCTCCATCCCCACCACATGGGTTCGTGGGATCAAACTCAGGTCAGCAGCCTTCACAGCAAGCATCCTTAACCCCTGAGCCATCTTGTCAGCCCTCAACAGACATTCTTAAAGGTCTAACACATACAGATGCCTTGCTGTGCTTTTGTTTATGGGTGGTTGTGGAATATTAATACAGGCAGACATTTCGGGAGACAGGTTATATGCTCAGATTGGACAGGCCCCGGGGAAAACCCTTTGTTGAGCAATACTGCCCCCTAGTGACCAATCTTCACCCACACTCTCTATAGGTTAGGGAGGGCTGCCTGGTGGCCTACAGTAACATATGACTTGTTCGAGTCGTACCTTTTAACACTTTTGTATGCCTGAAGGGAACATTTATATGAAATATCACTTCTGAGTGGGAAAGAGTTTGATTTAAGAACACTGTCATCAAATATTCACCACAGAGTTCACAGTAGCACTCAACAAAACATGGGCTGCAGACGTGATGACAGCCTCACTCCCTCCCAGACCTCTCACACCAGTCCCAGGAGCCAGAGCGTGGCAATGTCCAAGGGACTTCAAGTGTAAATTCCTTCCAGCCTAGAAAGCCCACCTGATGGATTTGTTCTGCAGTAACAAGAGANGGCTACTCAAAGCATTTGCGGGGACTCTAAAAACTGTCTATAGGGGAAATGGACACATAATTTAGTTTAGGATATGTCCTTCTTGGCCTGAATCCTCACATTCACCATATATCACCCAACNCAACAGCAATTCATCTCCTATATATGCCATGTGTTGGGCTGGGACTCCAGCCTCTGGCCACACACCTGAGGTCCTTGCACAGGCAGCAACAGTCACACCTGGGACTTTCTCAGCCCTGCTTCAGANGTGCANTTTGAATCTTCAGTTTATGGAGATCCCCACATGATGCACATGAACGTGGCCTCAGCCTCCCNTGGAGGGTGTGTGAAGGCACAGCTTGTGGGAGGCCAGCGGGTGTGTGAATCCCTGGGTCTAAGCTGAGACTGGAGTACTCGAAATTCTGACAAGTTGATTCTCAAACTTGGCCACATGTTGACATTACAGAGGGTTGGAGAAATACTGGGTCCCACCTCCAGATATGGCATGTGTGATGGGCACTNAGCATTTGAAAGTTCCCCCAGGAAGTTCTAATACCCAGCAAAGTTTGGGGACCACCATCTCTGAGAAACGAAAAACNAGACTAGAGATCCTTTCTCATTGAGTCTCAATAAGCTGTGTGACTGATTGATGTCGATATTTTGATCCCATGGGGAGGCTCTGTGGAAGCCTCCATGTGCTGAGAGACTGCATTAAACAAAATGAGACACTAATAGAAGACAGTGTGGCATGTCCAGTGGGGAGGAACAATCAGCTTCTCCAAGGTCTCTAAAAACTTACATTGATTGAGGTTGCCTTTCAGCCTGGATCCAAAGCTGGCTGGGATGCTGTAGGGCAGCTAGCAGGCTGACTTTGAGATGCCGTCAAGCCCTCACAGCCACAAGCCAGGAGTTTATCTGAGAAAGACAATGAAAGAGTCATGGCCATTGCCTGGAAACTGCATTGAAAATCACTACTCTGGATTTTTGACTTCCAAATATTAGCAAGTTGTGGTCCTTGTCTTTTTAGGNNACCAGCTGCAGACATATTCAGCAAAGGACAGAGCATCAGGTTTTCCTAGTGTGCCTTACACAATGCAGCATTACTTGAGTGAAGGAAGACAAATGGACCACATCTCTTACTTAAAAGGTAAAGATCCAGGCTGGAAAGATGACTTAGTAGTTAAGATCATGTATGAGGCTGGACTAATCCTAATACTTGGTATCTCACAGGTGGATCTCTGTGAGTTTTTGGCCAGCCTGGTCTATATAGCAAGTTCCAGGCCAGCTGGGATACATACTAAGATTCTGTCTCAGAAAAATAAAATAAAATAATAAAAAGAGTATATACTGCTCTTCCAGAGAACCTGAGTTCAGTTCCCAGCACCAGTGTGGAATGGCTAACAACCAAGGACTAACATCCTCTTCTGGCCTCCATGGGCACCTGTACTTGTGTGCACATGTCCACCCACAGACATACACACATACACATAAATAAATCCTTCATTTTAAAAAAGCAAATATTGAATCTTTTTGGAGTCATGTTGTATGCTGTTTACAAGATATACAAGAGACAACAGCCCATTCAGCACAGGCTGAGCAGAGAGCTGCTATCTGCAGAGNCCATTGCTAGCCTTTCTCTGATGTTCTTCTCTCCCACAGCTGTTACAGCTCTGAGGGGAAAGGCTTCTTCAGTGCAAGGGTTACACCTCTGAAGGGAAANGTATCCTGGCAGTCAGGAACTAAGGAACACCACAAACAAACTTCATACAAGAGATTTATTGAGAGGGGAAAAACCAGGAAGGTGGCTGCCTTTGCTCAGGCAAGAAGCAGCAGAGAATTGAGCAGAAGACAAGGTTTATATAGGGTTTCTGGGGAGGGGGTACTTTCCAGGGTGGGGATTGGTGATTTTCAAGTCCTGAGCTTGGGGCAAGCCAAGGATTGGTGAGATTTCAAGCTCAAGGATTGGTGGGTTTTCAAGTCCTAAGCTTGGGGCAAGCCAAGGACTGGTGAGATTTCAAGCTCAAGGATTGGTGGGTTTTCAAGTCCTAAGCTTGGGGCAACCCAGGGATTGGTGAGATTTCAAGCTCAGGGATTGGTGGGTTTTCAAGTCCTAAGCTTGAGCTTTTTACTCTGTCGGGCAGAGCTTGGCCACCTGCATCTGGAGGGGCTGGGTCCGACCATTCTGTGGCCACAGAGTATGTTCTATGGGCAGAGCCTGGTGATTGGTGGTCCTCAAGTGTGGATCCTGACCACTTGCATGCACCTTGAGGTGCTTATAACAGCTTCTCCTTAAACTAGATGCTCGGGGGGTGGGGGGCTGGAGAGATGATGGCTCCACAGTTGAGAGCACTTGCTGCTCCTTCAGAGGACCCAAGTTTGGTCCCAGAACCCATGTCACCACTGCCTATAACTCTAGCTCCAGGGAATCCAATGCCCTCTTCTGGCCACTGTGGGCACCTGCACACACATACACATACACAACGTCAGCAACACAAAAGTTAAAAAAAAAAAAGAACTAAACATTCTGTGGTTCCCCCTAAAATCAATCTGCCATGTCCATGGTAAGGTCACAGGTCGTCATGTAGTGAATAAGTTGGGAGAATCCAATGGGACAACATGCCTGTCTTTTCGAATCCCAAGCCCTGCTCATACCCAGCATAAGGTTGTCTTCCTCACACAAAGGAATTCACCCTTTCTTGGTAGACACCAACTTTGCATCNTACAATGTGNTCAATTCTGTGACTGCCAGGATTTAGTACAGACCCCCCCAGGCTTAGGGGTACAGACCCTACTTCAACCACAAGTCCAGCTGGCCACCTTATGTATTTTTCTTTGCTTGTTTTTTTTAAAGATTTGTTTGTGTATTTTATGTATGAGTCCTCTGTCTGCATGTACACCTGTACACCAGAAGAGGGCATTGGATCTCATTGTAAATGGTTGTGAACCACCCTATGGTTGCTGGNAAGTGAACTCAGAACCTTTGGAAGGGCAGCCAATGCTCTTAACCCCTGAGCCATCCCTCCAGCCCTTCACTCTGGTTCTTGACACAGAAACTCTTAAGTACCTTGAAATCATCTAAGCATGTTTTGTTTGTTTTGTTTTATTTTGTGTTTTTGTTTTTTTTCTGCTGAAAGGCCTCTTGGGAAGCTTCAGGATGGATGTCCAGCATCAGGAAGAACAAGCCAGGATTAGATATTTGTAACCCCAGCTCCATCTCCATAAATACATAAATAAATAAATCTTTAAAAAAAAGGAACCAGGTTGAAAACCAAATATATTTTTCTTCTTGAATATCCCATCTTGCCTCCCAATAGGATGCTTACAAACACCATGTACCCACCACTATAGCTTCATTCTTCAAAAGCTGTTACCTTATCCTTGGCCATTTTCCCAGTGAGATGACTATCTTTAAGGAGTGTAGTGAGGGAGTTGGAGAGATGGATCAGAGGCTGAGAGCACTGGCTGAGTCCAGAGGACCTGCGTTCAATTCCTAGTATCCATAGGGTGGCTTATAACCATTCTATAACATGATCTGATGCCCTCTTCTGGCGTGCATGCATACATGTAGACAGAGCACTCATACATAAAAAAATTAATTAATTAATTAATTAATTAAAAAGAAGTACGGTGAGTTCATGCTTGTTTTCTGCTGAGGGAAATCACCTGACTTCCTCACAGTGCCAGCCTCTTGGAACTGAAGTCCGCAGGTCCAATGATGTACAGAACAGAAAGCCACTGAAAGACTCGAGCTGTGAAGTGGGTGAGTCAGCTTTGTACCCTGGCAAGCTAGCTCTGACTGCTGTGTGAGAAACCATGGAGAGTTCCCGGTAGGNTGNTTTTAGCAACGGATCACAGGAAACAGAGTGATTCCCAAAGACAACGAACAGGCTTTGTCATCAGGTAACTGGAAAGTGACATGCAGCTTAGGCAGGTTCTCCCATCAAGACTACAGCTCTGAGGTGCCTCCAGCCCCCTGGCAGTGCGATGCCTGTCACTGGTACCCATGCTCCAGACATCTTCACTCACACCTAAAGAAAGTATAGTAGTTACTTTTCTGTCACTAATGATGAAATACCTGAAGTATTTATTTGGGCTCATGGCTTGGTCCAGTCCATCATGATGGGGAAGGAATGGCCCCAGAACAAGTGTGAACTGGCTGGTCATGTTGCATTTGCAGTCAGGAAGCGGAGAGAGGTGAAGCACTTGTCTTAGTTAGCATTACCATTGCTGTGATGAAACACCATGTCCAAAAAACAAGTCAGGGAGGAAAGGGTTTATTGGGCTTACACTTCCACAGCACTGTTCATTATTGAAGGAAGCCAGGACAGGAACTCAAACAGGACAGGAACCTGGACACAGGAGCTGATACAGAGGCCATGGAGGGGTGCTGCTTACTGGCTTGTCCATCGTGGCTTGCTCAGCCTGCTTTCTTATAGAATCCAGGACTGCCAGCCCAGGGATGGCACCACCCACCNTGGACTAGGCCCTCTCCCATGGATCACTAACTAAGAAAATGCCCTACATGTTTGGCTGCAGCCTGATCTTATGGAGGCATTTTCTCAACTGAAGCCTCCTTATCTCAAAAGCTTGTGTCAAGTTGACATGAAAGNAGCCAGCACAGTACTGAAGCTCTATGTTCTCCTTTTATTCAGCCTGAGATGTTCCCCATGGCATAGTTCCAGCCACATTCAGGGTGAGTCTTCCCTCTTTGGTTAAAGCNTTCTGAAAACACCCTCATAGATACACCCTGAGATATGTTCACACAAGATCTGATCCAATCAAATTGATGATGAAGATTAATCATCACAGAGAAGAGCCTAGAGAATCTTCTATTCCTCAGCCACTAACACAAGCCTTGGGCTTCCCTCTGGTTGGCTTAATATTCTAATGTCCATGACACAAGGAGCTCAATGTATAGATTGGCTTGAACTGATCCGTATTGGTCCTCACCCAACCCTATATCTCAGAATGTCTGGGTCCTGTTAAAAAGGAGACAGGCTGAGTGGTGGTGAGGAATGGCCCTTGAGGCCAACTCCCAAGTACCTGAGTTTGCTTTTCATCATATATATTGGTATGCTCCGGCTGCCTGAACAGAATACCAGACACTGGAAAACTTGGACAACTAGTGCTAATGATGTGTCCCAATGGTAGACAACCTAGATTTGGTCCTTACTCCTACAAAAGGAGGAAAAAGTATTGTTTCAGTTCAGAAGGTAGACACCCAGGGTCCAGACATAGGCAAGATAGNCTTCTAGTGATGCCTGTGGTACCATCCTTGTNTCCTAATATGGCCTTTGCTCTATGTGTGGAGAGGTCAGAAGTGNCTCACTCTTCTTGGAAAAACCTCAGACACACTGCATCAAGGGCCCACTGTTCCGGCCTCANTTGACCTTAATTATACCTTATCTTCAAATCCAGTCACATTGGANGTTAGGAGTTTCAAACTAAGAAAGTGAACCTATCCACCACAATAGATGGTGAGTTTGGGCCACCACCTACTTGGAGGGCTCTACAAAGTCCTCATTGCTGCAAGGAGGTCATCAGGCGGCTGAACTCTTGACCTCAGGTTTTACAATGGATTCCCAGCCAGTTTGGTAGAGACAGCAGAGGTAAAAAACCCAGCAGTTCTAGTAAATTCTCTACCCAAGATGGGAGGGCTAGAGAAGTAAATTCCTCATTGGTAATGAAGGGATTAGGCCAGAGATTAGTACCTGTGACCCAAGTGCAGTGGCCACATGCCAAGAATTGTCCTTCTAGGATCCAAAACATCCATGCATGAGGACATGATCACTGGAAATTAAAAGAAAACCATGTCTATAACTATAGGAGAGGACTTGTTAGAAAGAGATGGTTCGGGCTGGAGAGGTGGCTCAGAGGTTAAGAGCACTGACTGTTCTTCCAGAGGTCCTGAGTTCAATTCCCAGCAACCACATGGTGGCTCACAACCATCTGTAATGAGACCTAGCGCCCTCTTCTGTATACATAATAAATAAATCTTAAAAAAAAAAAAGAAAGAGGGGGTTCACAGGAGTGGGAGAGAGTGAGAGGGTAATGGGGACTCCAAATAACCAGAATATATTGAAATTCTATACATGAAATTGGCAAAGACTCCTAGTAATGGGGGACACGGAGCCTGACCAGCCATCTTCTGTAACCAGGCAAGGCCTCAAGTGGAGGAATTGGGACCTCAACCCAACCACAAAACCTTCAACCTACAGCTTGTCCTGCCTGAAGAATGTTCTGGGACCAGAGCCTAGCAGAATCCTCATCAAAGAGACCAGAGAGACTTCACCCAGCAACTGATGGGAGCAGATGCAGAGTCCCACAGCCAAACATTAGGCAGAGNTCAGGGAGTCCTCCAGAGAAGGGGGAGGAAGGAATGGAGGAACCAGAGAGGTCAGGGACACTAAGAGAACATGTACCACAGAATCAATTGACTGGGGCTCATGGGNGCTCACAGAGATCAGGGAGCCTGTAGAGGTCTGACCTAGGTCCTCTGCATGTAAGTTATGGCTTGGTGTTTTTGTGGGATTTCTAACAATGGGAGTGGAGGTAGTCCTTGACTCTTTTGCCTATTTATGGGACCCTTTTCCTCCTACTAGGTTGCCTCCTCCAGCCTTGATGTAATAGTGTGTGCCTGGTCTTATTATGCTATGTTTGATTGATGTCCCTGAGAGACCTGCTCTTTTCTGAGAGGAGATAGAGGGAGAGGGAGTGGATCTAGGGGAGAGGAGAGGTGGGGAAGAGAGACTGGGGAGGGGAGGGAGGGGAAATTGCAGTTGGGATGTTAGATATGAGAGAAGAATTTTAAAAAGATAATTGAGCAAGCCAGGGGGAGTGAAGCAATAAGCAACATTCCTCCATGGCCTCTGCTTCAAACTCTTGCCTTTAACTCTTACCTCGGTATCCTCCAGTAATAGACTGTGACCCAGAAATGTAAGCCAAATAAATCCTTCCCTCTCCCAAGTTGCTTTTGTTCACGGTGTTAATCACAGCAACAGAAACCAAACTAATACAGAAATGCACAAGATTCAACAGTTTCAATTATTTAAATGAAAGCAAATTGTCAAATATCCCACCCTACCCCAGTAACTTGGCCGAGGTGAATGCAGGTTCCTTTATTCCACTCTTACTTACTAATATTAACTATTACAGCATCCATCAGCATAGTATGCAAAACACATAAGTATCTCTATATGCATATATGTGGTTTACAGAATGAGTTTCAGTTAAAGAGGCTATAGCAGAGTTTAAAACGCTTCAGAAGTGGGCTGAAAGTCTGTATTGATAAGATAATGAACCAAACCAGTGCTGGGAGGGGTGCTGTGGGTCTGAGAACAGGAAATAGCAAGTTTGGGTCCAGGTCCAGACAGGCAAACAGGTGGACATTTGGGTAATTAAGCATGCCACATCAACAACTGGGGCCAAAGCTGAGCTGAAGTTCCAAGGAGTCAAGAGTGTCCTGTCTGTCTGTCTGTCCCTGACACACAGTGGGTATCAGGTTGGTGGGGTTATACCATCCTTCTGTTAGGTGTCTGTCTTTGTATGAGGTCCAGTCAAGGGAGTTACAGTCTTTTTTTCTGTCTGGCATATCTGTAAGTTCTTGGGCCTGGTTTTCTTGATATGATTCTGATATACTCCCCCGTGTCCCTACAGTCTTAACTAACCCCAATACATCCCAGTAGAAAGGTGANTCCTTTATCAGTCATCTATCAGTCCACGATATACTTACAGGTAGTGCCTTGCAGATGGTATAGTTTGTGGTCCACCCAGGGGCTGAAGTCATCATCTTCCCTCAAAATGGAGTCCAAGCTGCCTGTGAACTGCAGTCTCCCAGGGCAGCCTAAAAAACACTGTTTTATACAATCTGGACTCAGAGTAGGGCACAGCCTGATCTCAGTAGGTCCCCTAATTATACAAGTAATTTAGGCTCAACATTTAAAAACTTTGAAAGTAAAGGCTGGAGTGTGGCCCTTCCCCGCACCTGGGAAGTCTGGGAAGACAGACAGACAGGACACTCGTGACTCCTTGGAACTTCAGCTCAGTTTTGGCCTCAGCTGTTGATGTGGTATACTTGACTTGAGGAATGCAGGAGGAGAGACAATCAGAGACAGGACAGGNACTTCAAGGAGTGNCAGCAGNGAAGTAGGCAGAGGTTTCTAGGACTGGAAAAGAGAATGCGTTGACTGATGAAGCACAGAAAGACAGAATGGGGATTGAGTCAAAGCTACCATCCTTGGAGCATTCAGATATATGTTACTTTATCTCCTTTGAAAGATTTCTGCTGTTTTGGTATCAGACACATTCAGCATCAGTCTCACTGTGTACCACCACAGATACTTGAACAATCTCACATTTCACTATGAAGAGCCTGGACAGATACGTGGCTTACACCCAGCCTTCTCACCACTGGAGAACATGCACCAGAATTCCTGAGTGTTCTCCAGACCTGGGCAGCATCTGGCAGCCACGTGGCAACATGAGAAGCAGGTAGTTTATTAGTAACATTAAAGCCCCACATTTGGCTACACAGAGACACTACAACTCAGAGCACTTGCCAAGCCAGCCCACCATGAGGGAACTCGGCACCCAATCATGACCTAGCCTATGAGAGGACATAGAGGTGTGCCATGCCATGCCATGCTTCACCTGGACCTATGGTCCTGCCATGAACTAGCTCAGGCATAGTATCCAGGGCTGGTGCTTGGTAGACAGGATGGACCAGATGCCTACTCAGTCTGGGTCCTTTGCCCAGGCTCATGTCTTCTGAACCCAGAGGCATTCTGGACCAAAAACAGAAACNCAACCTCTGCGGGGCCAGCCTAGAAACTAGCCTGGCTGCCAGCCCACCAGAGAGCAGTTCTTCCTGACTGTGTGGGCACAGACTGTTGTCAAATGTGTCAACCAGGCCTAGCAATTGGAACCCACTGGATTCTAACTTGCTATGGAAAGTATATACTACATACCCTGGGCCTGCCTCAGTGGCCATTCAGAAACTTCTGGCCAAGCCTCTAAGATTGACAGGCAGGCTAAACTCCCCAAAGACAGGCTTTCAACTACAATTTTACTGCCAATATGCAATTCTGCAGCCAACTCTCTGACTTTTAGCTTGTCTTACTCTTCAGGACACATCTGCCAGGAGCAGTCACCTGCCCTGACCTGCTTCTGGGCCAGGGACCTGAGATTTCCTTCCCAGGAAGGCTGGAGGCTGGATCTTTGAACTAGCTCTGTAGAGCCTTCTGCCACAAACTGGAAGTTGTTAGCACAGCAGAAAACCAATTCTGAGAACTTCTGAATTCAGGCACAGAAAGACCATAAAATACACAGAACACAGTGTAGTTTGAAGACCACATCAGTCAANATCATTTGATTGGCCAGCTTCAAACTGGTCCTGCTGAATTCTGGGCTCTATGACCTGAGTTGCTGTAACTCACACTGTAGAGAACTGCTGAGGCAGGAGACCTGTTCTTCTGGGCTAGTTTCTTCTCTGTGATCCTGCACCAACCACCTCAAGGAAGTTTCTCATTTTTCTGGATGATTCCAGCTTTGAAGGCCTCAGTGCTCTGACATTCATGGGACATGCGGACTAGGGTGGTTTTGCATGCACAACAGTGTCCCCATGAGTTAGCATCTGCTGCCATGTCCCTTGAGGGTCAGGAAAGTCTTGGCAAAGTCACGTCCACCAGCCAGATCCACACTCAGGGCAAAGCAGCAGTGATCACACAGAGTGAGGCTGATCCCGTTCCATATAGGCAGTATGGCGCTGAGATGTAATTTCCATGAGGCTTGGTGTTTCCTTGTTTGGAAAATGGGCATTTCCAGGCCTGGTTCAAAAATGATATCAAGGACTGGCAAGATAGCTAAGTGAGTAGACACTTGCTGCCAAGTCTGATGACCTGAGATCAAGCCCCAAGAACCACATGGTAGAAAGAGAGAACCAACTCCCAAACCAACTCCCTGCCCTCCACGTGTATACTGTGGTACACACATGCCCATAAACATAATAAGCATGCATACACAAATACATAAATGTGATAAAAGTATTTTTAAAAGATGGGCTGGGTGTGATCACACACAACTTTAATCCCAGCACCTGGAAGTCAGAGTCAAGNAGACCTCTGTGAGCTCAAGGCCAGCATGGGATACATAGCTCTAGACCAGCCAGGGATACACAGTGAGACCCTGTCTCAAAAAAAAAATTCTGGTCAGGCGGTGGTGGCAGAGGCAAGTGGATCTCTGAGTTTGA
>LZPO01116967.1:753595-780476 GCA_001675575.1 Neotoma lepida
CTTTAAAAATGTGTAATCTAAGGACTAGAGAGATAGCTCAGATGTTTGGAGCACTTATTCTTGCAGAGGACCTGGGTTTGGTTCCCAGGACTTAGATGGCAGCTCACAACCAACCATTAGTGACTACAGTTCCAGGAGATCTGATGCCTCCTCTGACTTCGAAGAGGTACATGGTACATAGATATATACATGCAAGCAAAGCACTTACACACATAAAATATTTTTATTTAAAAGTGTCTAATTTTATATCTCTTCAAGTCTAGAATGTGTTCATTTTTTTTTTATAGTACAAGGGTAATATTTTTATATAACCAGCATCCTGCAAAATTTAAAAGTAAAATTAAATGTTTTTATCTCCCCCAGAAAAATACACCATGTACCTGACTATACGCATATATAATCAAAGAACAGCATGCAGATCTTGGCAAACAACCCTTTACTTTTAATGTAGTACACTGAAGGCCAACTGCTTTAAAATTAGTACACATCAAAATTCTTATTTCCAATGAGTTTAATTTTAGTATCTATGTTCAAATGTACAGGATGTTTTTAGAAACATCCTCCTCACAGTACAGGTGNAATAAAACGGTAACTGTTGAAGGCTCTCAGTATGCCAATCANTCATCTGATTGCTGCACACTGTCTGCACAAAAATATGCACAATTTTCCTTCTATTAAAAATAAGTATATGACAATGTAGTAACATTTGCACTAAGTGAACTATGGACATGGTGCGTATTCCTAACCCAAAATCCAAAACNTTTTGCCTGCCTAATGATAAGCCAAGTGGAAAGTTTCATTCAATGAAATTTCACTTCACAAACTTAAAATGATATAAAATGTTTAAGCTATATATAAAACATGAACTTGTGTTTAAACTTGAGTCTTATCCCCAAGACATGTCATTCTGTATATGCAAATATTCCAAAACTTTAAAAAAATATAAAATATAAAACCTTTCTAGTCTCAAACATTCTTGAGAAGGCATATTCAATATGCAATGTACAAATGCCCAAATTATACTTTTTCTCTAAAGTCCTTGAGTTCAATTTTCCAAAACGAGGACTTGTAACCACACCTAGTGCTAAGAAATACAGATATGGTACTTGGGAGTGTGGCGTTGAGTGGTGGCCACTCACTCCAAGGCACTAGGCAGCTGCAGCCTTACTCGAGGATCAACAACCCTGAGCACAATACTGGTTACCCTGCTAGGCTGGGCTTTTCTTTTCTTTTTTTGGTTTTTTGAGACAGGGTTTCTCTGTGTAGCTCTGGCTGTCCTGGAACTCACTCTATTGACCAGGCTGGCCTCAAACTCACAGAGATTTGCCTGCCTCTGCCTCCCAAGTGCTGGGATTAAAGGCGTGTGCCACCCAACACAGGCTGGTCATTTCAAGCACAATTTTAAAAAATTTAAAAAAAAGAAACAAAACACACTCTGTGCTGGCTGGTCTTATGCCAACTTGACACACAAATGAATTATGTGAAAGGAGGGAACCTCAATTGAGAAGATGCCTCCATAAGATCTGGTTGTAAGGCATTTTCTTAATTAGTGATTGGTTGGGGAGGGCCCAGCCCACTGTGATTAGTGCCATCCCTAGGCTGGTGGTCCTGAGATCTATAGGCAAGTAGGCTGAGCAAGCCAGGGGGAGTAAACCAGTAAGCAGTTCCCCTCCATGGCCTCTGCATCAGCTCCTGACTCCAAGTTCCTGCCCTGTTTGAGTTCCTGTCCTGACTTCCTTCTATGATGAACAGTGACGTGGAAGTGTAAGCTAAATAAACCCTTTCCTCCCCAAGTTGTTTTTGGNCANNGTGTTTCATCNCAGCANTAGGAACTGTAAGACATACTCCATAACAAACACCTACAATGTTTTCTTAGGGAAACAAACAAATTCTTTCTTGTTTAATATCTGACTGCTAAAGTCTAAGTGACAAGACCCCAAGCCCCTGAGAACAGCCCACACCCCCAACTAACGAGTCCGGGCTTCCTTCCTCTTACCTTTTCTAGCCACTGGAACTGCTGATCCTCAGCAATGTAGCAACTACACTGACAAAGAAAAACCTGAAAAGGGAATTTCAAGAGTGCTCAAGTGAAATGCAGACACATCTGGCCCCACACATCTGGCCCCGTCATCCTAGGAGCACCGCATAAATACCAGTGCCTGCCTGACACTGCTCTATGGAGCTCAAATCCCCCAAAGGCCCATGTGTTCACTCCAAGTGCCAAGAGTCTTCAGGTCATTAGCAGTATGTCCTTGAAGGAGCCTGTGGCACTCATCTCTTCCTCTCTTTTGCCTCCTGGCCTTGTATTCAGCTGTGCTGCCCCTGTANAATCCCGCCATAAAGCACCACCCCTCTCCACCCAACCAGGACTAAAGGCAAAGGGTCTACCCCAATCATGCATTGGAACTTCAAATTTTTCAAGCCAAAATCAACCTTTTCTCTCTAAAATCTGAGTATTTTAGGCATTTGTTACAGCAATAAAAGCTGTTTACTCATAGCAGTTTACTCATTTCGCTGACTCTAACAGTTAGGCCTAAAATTTAGTTAGACCATTAGAAATTAATATCAAGACAAATACACCGAGTGGCAAAGGAGTGCCCTGGCATATGAGATCCTGCAGTGTTTACTATCTAGGACTCATGCTTAAATGACTATGTTTTAAGAATATCAAGTGAAGTCCCACATACCAAGGGATTTGATTTCAGCTGATAAAAAACACAGAAAGCATCTGTAGGGGACAGATGGACAGTGTCTGCTGTTCTGCACCATTCATTCCAGAGCTTAGCACAACCAACTTCTTCCCAGACTCCTGAATTCATAACAAACGATGACAAAAATGCTGTGGGGAAAAAAAAAATGTTCATATAAATTGGTGTCTGGCTATGCAAACTGCATTTTCTACTTGTTACCCCAGAATTTGGAGCTGAAACAGTCATTCAAAACCATCTAACTGGGGGCTGGAGACGGTTCAGATCAAGTACTGCTCTTGTCAAGTCTCACAGCTTGGTTCCCANCACCCACCCCGGTGACTCACAACTGTCTGTAATTCTAGCTCTAGGGGATCTGATGCCCTCCTCTAGCTTGTACTCTTGAGAAAACTCACATATAGACATACACACATAATTATTTTCTTTTAAAAACCTCTAAAAAAACATTTAAAGACTGTCTAACTCAGTGGTTCTCACCCTTTGTAATGCTGCAACCCTTTAATACGGTTCCTCATGTTGTGGTGACCCCCAACCATAAAACTGTTTTCATTGCTACTACATAACTGAATTTATGAACTGTAATGTAAATATCTGATGTGTAGGATGTCTGATATTCAGCCCTGTGAAAGGGTTGTCTGACCACGAAAGGGGGTACGACCACAGGCTGAGAACCACTGGTCTAATNGGCCCACTTTGGAGAAAAGAAAATGAGGCCAAGGAATGAAAGCCCACACTTTCCAGACAATATTACAACCAGGGACTAGAAAGACAAGCATTGTGCACAGACTTTGCACCAGTCTCACATTGTAACACTCTTCTAAAACATTTAGGCCTCAAAAAACAAAAAAATAAAAAATAGCCGGGCGATGGTGGTGCACGTCTTCAATCCTAGCACTCAGGAGGCAGAGGCAGGTGGCTCTCTGAGAGTTCGAGGCCAGCCTGGTCTACAGAGCAAGTTCCAGGACAGCCAGAGCTACAAAGAGAAACCCTATCTCAAAAAACCAAAAGTAAGTAAATAAATAAGAAAAATAAATAAAACTTAGGCCAGCAGACCTTTATATAATGAGTGAATGGCTACCTNCTTCTTACTTACACAATCTCTAAGTATTATGGCTACCTTACAAGGGCAAGGGCTCTTAACCATAGTTCCCGAAAGGTCTCCTCAGAGCTCACAAACCCATTGAAATTATAAAGGTCTCCACATGTACTGACACACAACCTTGTTCCAACTAAACTCACATTGCTCTACCTTGAACCTACCAGGTCAGTAAATGCATTCAAATACCCTAGAACTGAAGTGCTCCAAAATGTCTGCAATTATTGCTAGACCACTGGGTACCCCAACAGACTGGAAAATAGGTCCTTGAACTGTAATTCTGAAGCTAAGCATAGATCCTTTAAATCTCAATTTTTATGTTTATTACAAAGATGGAAAGAGCAGGCAACCTACTTTGCTTTAAATAAAATTACTGTGACTTTTTAAGACAGGGCTTCATGTAGCCCAGGTTGGCCTTGACACTTCATGCTCCTGTCTANTGCCTCTACCTTGTGAGTGCTCGGATTGCACCATGTTATATGGTGCTGGGGATTAAACCCAAGGTCTTGTGGGTGGTAGGCGAGCACTCTACCACCTGAGCCACATGCCCAGCACCTGTTGTGACCTTTTTTAAATACCAACATATGGAATTTATGTGGAAACAAGTACCCTGCTAGTCCATTCTTTCAACAGGATGTCTAGTCTTGGTGCTGGCACTTACCTGTTGCATTGGTTCCTATTGCAATTATAAACTTGGAGCAGGGGTGCTTTTCTAGGAGGGCAACCTCCAGAGATGTTTTTGTCTGTCTTTGGAGAAGCCGCACCTCCCTAACAACGAGATAAGACTAAAGTAAGCAAATATCACTACAACTATCACACTGTGAGAGATGAGTGATAGATAGGAAGGTGATAAACAGACAGATGAAGAGATAAATAATAGAAAGATGCTATATAGAGCCGGGCGGTGGTGGCGCACGCCTTTAATCCCAGCACTNGGGNGGCAGAGGCAGGCGGATCTCTGTGAGTTTGAGGNCAGCCTGGGCTACCAAGTGAGTTCCAGGAAAGGCGCAAAGCTACACAGAGAAACCCTGTCTCGAAAAAAACCAAAGAAAAAAAAAAAAAAGAAAGATGCTATATAGAGATGGGTCCACAAACGGATGGATGAAGGATAGACAGATGAGAAACAGCTGGGCAGTAGATGTGCTATTTACTTAGATTAGATGGATGATAGACAGGTGCTACATACACATATCTCCATGGATGGANGGATAAATGGATGGGTGATAGACGATATAGGTGGATGGATAGGTGGGTGGATGGTTAGATGGTGTTAGAAAAGGGTGTCCTTACGAATGGGAAAGACACATACTTTCTTCCTATAAAATACACACTACAATCTTAAAGAAAGAGCAGACTCGGGCAATGATTGCTCAATGACAGACTCATCAATGGGTAAAACTACTGCAAACAAACTTGACACTGTCCACCTGACACACTCATGTCAGCACCCACTATGAGCTAGACAGAGCCCCAAAAAGACTCTAAAAGCATTTCAAACACTCCTACCAGCAAAATGCTGAATGTGACCAAGACTCCAAACAAATGTTCAAACATTCAGTTGTGGCAAATGTAGGTGAGGAGTGTACACGTTAAATGACTGCAGGGGGACACCATCAGACAAATCAGGGCTCACAGCAGGAGTGAAAAACGAGAGGGGGCTGCTGAAAACGAAATGAACTGCCAAAAGCGTCTGAAGCTGACACAAACCACTGGAAAATAGTATATTTGAAAAAACTAGGTGAAGCTGACTGTGGCCTGGTATGATGTTGAAAATTTGTTATTAGCATACTTAGGTGCTAAGTTGCCAACACAAGCATGACCACCCAAGTGCTGATCTCTGAACCCACCTAAAAGCCGGCAGTGGTGGTACTGGGAAAACGCGAGAAATCCCTATGGCTTGGTGGCAAGCCAGCGTAGAAGAAACAGTGAGCTCTGGATTCAGTTGAGTCGTCTCAAAATAGAGGTGGAAAGTGCCACAGGACCCCCCAACTTCAACCTCTGGCCCCAAAACACACACACAAAATAAATGAATACGAATAAAAATAGCATGCTTAGAAGAGGAAGCGGGGGAAAGCCGTAACTGGAATTGTGTAGGAGTGGTGGGAGAGGAAATGAACGTGGTAAAACCTTGGCAAAGGGGCCGGCGTGAGCTCGGTTCTGTGTGTTTGGGAATAGTTTTGGAATACACAGAGCTTCCAGCTGACACAAGACCGAACCTCAAGTGTGGGGTGGATGGAGGAGGGCAAGAACGACAAGNGGGAGTCGGTGATCCGGCGTGAACGCGGGGCACTCGCCAGGCCGACACACACCGCGCCTGACGCTCGCCCAGCGGGGAGGCCTTCCCGGAGCCTGACCTCTTCCGCGCCAGCTGCCGCCGGACCTCCCGGTCCTCCGGCGTGTCCCGCCTGTTCTGCTCTTCCTCCTCTTCGTCCTCCTCCGCCCCGGCCCGGCTTGGCGCGTTCACCACCTCTCCAAAGAACGTGGCCGCCATGGCGCCTCGGCACCGCGCCGCCAGACAGCGCCTGAGCGCCTGCCTCTGGCCACGCCCCTCCGGAACCCCTTCCGCAGGCCGTCACGCCCCCTCCAGCCACGCCCCCAGCTCGCTTCCGCGCAAGGCCACGCCCCTAGGCCCTCCCTCGAGCTTCGGGTCCGCCGTGGGACCCTGGGCTGGGAGGATGCTGAAGGCTTTTGGGACACAGCGAGCTCGCGCGGCGGGAGCCGACTGTGAAGACCTCCTGCCCGGCGGGCCTGACCCTCCCTCCCGTGCGCTTCCCTTGTCCCCGCTGCCCCCCGTACGCAGTGCCCGCTCCCCATCCCACGGCCCTCGTGGGAGGGACCGCCCGCTGGAAGAAACACAGGGCAGACAGCTGCAGAGCTGATGACTGCCAAGCGGATCCCGAGAACACGAGTGAAAATACGAGGCTAAACCTTTAAAACAAACAAACAAAAAAACTTGGCCATTTTTAACTCATATACAGTGTTTTCTATTTTAATGCTATTTTAATGACCTTTCATTGACAGGCAAAATGTGTGCTTCTGGTTTGTGTGCTGGAAGACAAAAAGCTTCACCCAATACTGCTTCCACAAGAGAAAAGCAGACAACCGTGAAGGGAAAGGAAACTTTCCCTCAGTGAGAAATAAAAACACATTCTAAATTTACATGTAAGGAAATGGGGGCGGAGGGGGACGTAAGTGCCTGCATTGCCCAACCTTTAGGTAAATATTTGGAAGTCAAAGGGACCTTTTTGTAACACGCATCTTAAATTTTTATTAAAAGACCTTTTAAGATGCGTGTTACACCTTTTAAAATAATCCTCAGAAAGTTGCTTAAAATCTCTCACAGTATAGAAAAACGATGCTCAAAGTCTACTGCAAAAAAGTGTGTCAATTTTAACATACCTACTAAAACTCACTTAAAGGCAGATTAATACCAAATAGGACACTTTATGTATAGCTATAGCACACATACAAGATTACCTCCCTGGTGTCTTAAGACAAGAAGACAAGAAGCCTGGTGCATGGCTTTCTCTTTGTATTTTTCTTGAGCTGTTATTTTGCCGGTGAGATGTTCAATTTGATTTCTCAATCACATAATGAAGAAACCGTTAGCAGAAATCTAAAACATGATTGTAAGCCATATAGAAGTGGTGGCTCATCGGCCAAGCTTTAAATTCTGCACACAGTTCCAAGAGCAATTTTACAAGAGCATTAAGTTTTTAAACAGCTTACTCCATGCAGTCACAATAAAGAGACCAAACACTTTAAAAGATAAATAAAAATATGTTCCAATTAAATGCTAAACCAGAGAGAGATTCCATTATGAAAAGCTGAACAGGATCAGATGGCGACAGAAATTAATCCAACCACAGCAAAATTCACATGTCTTCATAAGACTGAAGTATTTTCATTTCATGGTATTTCTTGAGGATATAATATACCCAATAAGTAATCTGAATGACATTTGTAACTGGACATTTAAACATTTCATTAAAGCTCAAAAAATAAAAAAAAAGTCAAACCCAAGCATTAGGAATTAGGAATTCTTCCCTTTCTCACCTGTGCTAGTAGCAACATACTGAAGATTATTTCAAATAAAGGCAAATAAAGAACAAAGGACACACACCATAGGTTAGAATGCTCCAACTTACATCTTTGTTTGAAGCAGACATGCAACCAAGTTTCTCAAGTCCTCGAGACACTTAGGCCATATATATAGCCAGAAAATGTGCATTACTGTTAGTGAAAAAATACAAACCTCTAGGTCCCCCCCCTTTTTTTGGGATTTACACATGCAAATTATGTCTAATGGTTACAGATATTTTTAATTGGAAAAACAAACTGAAAACAGTTTCTCCAGTAATGTTAAAAAGACTTGACAGTACATTCACAGGCCACATCTGGTGACCTTAATGTCAACAACAAAGTAAAGTCCACACTTTCTGTAGGCAAAGCATTTGTAGCACAATGACCAGATTCTGTGACACTAACTAGCAAAGGCCACAATGGAGCCCAGACTCCTGCCACTGGCTTGTTGGTGAGACTGTAATGAACTTGCAGTGTTCAAATTTCTAATTTTTGTTTTTGTTTTTGCTTTACAAGACAGGGTTTCTCCATGTAACAGCCCAGACTGTACTGGAACTTGCTTTGTAGACCAGGGTGATCTCACACTCACAGAAATTCCCCTGCCTCTGCCTCCCAAATGCTGAATTTAAAGGAGTGCGTAACCACCACCCAGCTCAAATTTCTAACTCTTAAGGTGCAGTAGAGAAATGTAAAAAATAGGATTTAACTGCATCACCTAAAAGAGATGACTGTTTGGATCTTGTTCTATTTTCTGACTTGTAAGTCCAGCCTTTTCATCTTTGCTGCTTCATGGAAGAAATAAAAAATGTAATAGTCACTTTCAGAGCTTTCTTAGAAAAATATATTCCCTGAATTAATTATACCAGGAGGTTATCATTCAGTATGAATTCCAGTGTTATAAATAAGACATGAATGACTGTCTTCCCAACACTCCTCTTCAGAAGTCAGTAACATCCCAGCATTGACTCTCCCCCTCCCTCCCGCACCGTCCTGTGTGTGGTCCCCAGGGATGTATATTACAGGAATTAGATCCAGTTAATCAGCACTCAAATAGACTTATTGACACCTCCTTTCGAAGTGGCCTAATTTTCAAACTGTGAGGGTAAACCTTTAAAATTAGCATCCAGTTCAGAATTGGACAGTTTATCAGTTTCCCCCCACATACCGCATANACTTCCTGTTTTCTCTAAAAAAAAAATCAAGCGACGTCAAGCCTTTGCGTCACAGAAAGCGGGCCCTTCTGCCTTCTGACTACTCAATCCATATCTACAACCTTCCTGTAACACCCTGTGCTGTGCTGTGTAGGCCTGACTGGAAGCCTTCATCCCACTTTGACCCAGAGTAGTGACTTAGAAAATTGTTCAGAAGGTGCAGGGATGGCTTGGGGCTGGGAGTGGACTGCAGCTACAGGCACTGGAGGCGGTGACATTTCCGGGTACCCTTTCTATCTCAGTCACGGTTGGGCTTTTTCTTTCCAGGATCTGAACCGCCTAAGATAAAACACTTTGCTACTATCTTCTAGCTCCTTTTCGTTCTCTGAATGTATGGTTGCATCATCCTCTTTATAAACACTCAGTAACTTTTTCTTAGCCAGGGCAGCAGCTTGTCGACGGGGCAGTTTCCTGCTGTTCTTCCTAATCCAGACATTCTCTGGTCCTGAGACTGTTCCTTTTAGATTACTCATTATCTTTATTTTATTTGCAGCCACAGCAGCACATCTGCGGGGGACTTTCTCGGGGACCATTTTTGCTTTCAGAGTGCCACTACGCTTTTGCATTGCAGCCTTCTCATTACGCATACATGGCCTCATTTTTGTATTGGGTTCTCTGTCTTTACGAACAGACTCTGAAAAATGAGTGAAAATTCATGTAAATACAAAAATCTTGTCACAAGACTGTACTATGTACATTCCTCAACAACAGTCCTGAATGCATTTCAAACTTAATTATGAACAATTAAAAAGCTGGTTTGACAAGTATGACTTCTGTATGAGGACCACTACCATTCCCAGTAACAGCTTGCAAAAATTTGTACCTTCAGCTTCACAAAGCAACTCACCTAGCACCACATTCAAGCGTCTAAAGAGTAAGTTTCAATTTCCAGGCTTCATTTCTAACCCACCTTCAAACCATTTTGAAATTACTGACGTAACTCCACACCCTAGAAGAGAACCACCACTCCAACAGACTTCAAGGGCTCAAGGTACACTTCCAAAACCAGGGTTTACCTTCACTTACGTATTTAAGCTGCTGAGTTGGTAACAAAAACAAACTGNACTGACTCTATGAAATTTAGCATAGCTTTAATCCTAATTTCTTTCCAATATTAGAAAACACTTNACCCAGTTGGAAAGACTGAAGCTCATACTCCAGACCTAGTTTATGGCAGATGCAGAGGAATCCTTCCATCCATGTGTGTATGGCCGTCTTAGCTCACAAGCATTGGCATCTGCTCTGTGGGATCNGGGAAGGATTCTTTTGAGAAATGCATTTTGATGAGCTAAATTTGCGAAGGGGTTTATCAGAACCTGAGCTGGGCAGAAAGCCCACTGAAGAGGCAGATCCTTTCGCGGATCTGGGCAGTGTTCAAAGGTGGCTGGAGAGCAGTTGTCTGCCAGCAGGGGAGCTCAAATCTTTTTGTAAAAGTATTAAAGACACTTCAAATTTCAAGTGCTGTGGCACTTTGGTGCATCTGCTATCAGCCAGGGTTTGGGGCTCTTAGAAACTAGTCTCACAGCCATGAAAAGCCTAACTTAAAGGAACAAAACAGCCTAGATGGGAATGTGATGGCAGAGTGATACAGACTGTAAATCACTGAATTAACAGGTAGGCATCTAGAGGACTATACACACACACACACACACAGACTGTAAATCATTGAAGTAACAAGTAGGCATCTAGAGGACTACACACACACACACAGAGAGAGAGAGAGAGCTGTGATAGAGGACATTCATGTCATATAAATGAGGAAAAGAAGCAGCCTTACGGTTCTGTCTACAAGATAGACCTCAAAGCTTTTCTTTCTCCAACATCCACAAACTCTTCCAAAATAGAAGACACTTCCCTCAAAGAAACTTTGAACTTCCTCATGTAACTACAAGTGCTTTCACCAGGTCTGACAGGACTCCTGAAGCATGTTCTTTAATTGGGACTCTGTGGAAAGGAAGTGCCTTGTTGTTCTTACATGCAGAGGACTTTCTTAGAAATTGAAAATTTTTAAGCTGGTGTCTCCAACAATCAATACCAAACCCAAAATGAACACCAAATCCATGTTGGGCAAATCCTAGGATATAAATATGCTATGNAGTGCAGTTTTAAAATATAGCAAAGTTAAGGGGAAACACGCACCACACCCTCTTAGGAATTTACTAGTATCAGCCAACTAACTACACCCATCTGCATGCTAAGAAAATTAAGACAACTGGTTCATTCCCAGAAATATGTGTATTAGATAAAACCCCATCACTACTAAACATCTCTTCATCAGAAAATGACTTAGTTGCAAGTTAGTTCTTGGAAGGTGTGATGGAAGAACCTATGTGGACAGTTTGTGAACAGAAAATACAAACTCTTAAAGATATTTTAATGTTTATTTCCAATCCAAAAAAGGGAAAGCTAATATTCTGCAGAAAAGCTTTTAAAAACACCTCTTAAAGTCGATTTGAAGTTCAAACACTTATGCCTTAAGTAGGGTTAAGTCCAGAATTCCTTCTACAGCAACTCCAGATGATAATGTCCCAAGTTTAAAGGTGAACAAACAAGAATTCCATAGAAGACATGAGGAAGGCAAGTGGCTGCATGGGAACTCAAGTACTCACACTNCTGAAAACACAGATGAGTACTAACAGTGTTTGATTCTCTATTATTTTAAAGAGAAACAGGGGTGGCAAGATAGCTTCGTNAGTAAAGGCACTTGCTGCACAAGCCTGGAGTTAGATCTAAGTTCCAACTGTGCAGTCCATGCCAAAGTNGAAGAGTGCACCTGATCCACAAACCATCCTGAACTCCACAGAGCATGGCACATGCACCCACATACATACTGTAGACACAACACAAACCAACCTCTGACCTCCACATATCATGGCATGTACACCCACACATACACTGTAGACACACAACACAGCCACCCTGACCTCCACAGAGCATGGCATGTGCATCCACACATACATTGTAGACACAATACAATAAACTTTTAAAGAAAAATACAAAATTATGTGGAATTACAAATTGAATGTGTGTGGTGTCTGGAGAAGGGGTGGCTCAGAGGTTAAGAGCACTGGCTGTTTTTCCAGAGGTCCTGAGTTCAATTCCCAGCAACCACATGGTGGCTCACAACCATCTGTAATGAGACCTAGCGCCCTCTTCTGTACATATAATAAATAAATCTTAAAAACAAATGTATTGCCACTCCATCCGTGCAATAGCAACAATGGATTAATGCANGTCTACCGTCTCTAGCGGTCTTGCATCATTCACTAACATTCAGAGCCACCTCAGAGTGCCATGAGACATTACCGTCTTTTGAAAAGGTTTCTCTCAGCAGTTCAAGCTCACATTTACAGTAGTAATGCTTTACCTTATGACTGCTAACCCAAAGATCTGTGTTCTAAAATGGTCTGTGGTAAGGAAACAATGGATACAGACAGTGCTGTTCTGGCTTAAAAGCATTACCCCTAGTTTCCACAACTCAAGGATTTTCACATCTCAAATGTATTCTGACTTCTCTTCCTAAGTCCAAAATAAAAGTCATTACTGTGGAAGCAGTTGAAAATGTTCATCTGGCNGGCATCTCTTAGTTTAAGTATTTAAAACAAATCTGACAAAATAAGGGATGTCCAACCTAAAGTGGAAGTTATCCTATTCCTGTGTGTTACTGGTATTATTGGTGGTTGTGGCGGGTCGGTAGACAGTGAATCCACGGTGAGGACCCTACAGTTGTAAACTTTTCCCTCTCCATCAAGTCTTTAATCAGAACCTGCTACGGCTTGAGACTACCCTCGTCTGTACCTTTCCACCCTTCCAAAGCAGAAGCTTCCAGAAACATCTTGTAAACTGCTATTGCCCTGGATAATGATATAAAGAAGCATCCTGTGATTAGGTTCCCNCTTCCTATTCTGTAGGAAGGCTGCAATGGCGCAGTGGTATCTTCTGCAGCAGGACAAGAGATGGTCTGAAACAACTTAGTGAGCTCATTCAGCAGTTCAGTGGCTAGCCAGTGACCAACACAACTTGGCTTTTCTTTGCAACTATGTCTAAGCTAGCTCATCATTACATTAGCTGTGCCTCATTCTTTGAAAACTGGTAACATCAAGATGAAAAAGTTGGTGGTTATTTTTCCAGAAATTTCTCAGCAGTGCAAACTACCTGTCTGGAGGATCAAGTATCAGAGATAACAAAGGACTTTTGCTCATAAAGCAAGGCTGTTTCAAGCACAAGGCTCCCCAGTCACTTCAGCTCCCTTGCTCACAGGCAGCACTGCAGGCCACAGCTCTATCTGCAGGGTGGGAACCACTGACAAGAGGTCAGGGTGAGCTTCAAGGGAAGTACCTTAGTGTAGCAGCCACATTTCTCACATGATTTTAACTTAGGAAATGTTTAAAAAACTCCTTTTAGCCTACCATAAGCAAGGACCTGAGTTGCATTCCATGCACTGTGAGAGAAAAATTTCAAGATCCTCCCATTGGAACTTCAACCACCAAACAAGTCTCTATGATGACTGGTAGAGTACCGCAGATGAGCCATAGCACAAAATCCAAGGATTGACTTATATTTAGAAATTAAAAACCCTTTCAACTTTTACAACACTGATGAAAACAGACAAATGTCTAAACTATTTGTGTGACTAAGGGATGGAGGTGGGGCTGCCGGAGTCCGTGAAATCTACAACTGATCCTGTTAAAACTAGGACAGTTAACATTACCACTTCTTTGCCAATTGCAAGGCTTTAATAAACTGCATGTGGTAGCTCAGCCTTTAATCCGAGAACTGGGGAGGCAAAGGCAAACGGATTTCTGGGTGTTCTAGGCCAGTCAACACTACACATTCTCGAGACAACTGTATCTCAAAAAATAAAGGGCTGGAGAAAAAGCTCAGCAGTTAAGAGCACTGGTTGCTCTTCTACAGGACCTAGATTCCATTCCCAGAACCCACAGGGCTGGTCACAACCATCTGTAGTAACTCCAGTCCCTGGGGATCTGATACCTCTTATGGGCAGTGCACACACATGGTGCAGACATACATGCAGGCAAAACACATAAAATAAATGAAAATTTAAAATATAAAAATTAAAGGCCTTAATAATAATAAAAAATAAACTTGTCTTTACTATATACTTAGGAAGTGTAGCAAGTATACTTATAAAATTTAGTGCAGACTATCAAGTCTTGCCACACTATTTACACACTGTCGATGATATAAGTGGTAAGATTGTAGAAACCAAGACTTTGTGACTCCAACAAATTCACGAAGGTAAGCCTTGAGAAGACACCAGTTAAGGAGGTAATTTTCCTACCAATGTGACAATATATTAGACACAAGCTTTGCAGATTATACAAGAAATTGTTAAAAAAAAACTCTTTAATTTTGAAAATTCCCAGGTGTCCTTTAGGAATACTTGTAACAATTTAAAATGTTAAGATGTAAGAAAAGACAACAGAGCCCCCAGCTTTATACTCTTTACTCTTCAGTCCTTCCATTAGTGACAATATGAACTACATGGAGGATTNGCATTCACTAACCTAATTAGTGTCCACACATTGCCTCATTTTTTCTCCCTTGCTTTAACAAGTTTGGTTTGGTCCATATGTTACAAAACACTGGGCAAATAGATTTAAACCATTACAGTGCTGGTTGGTACTTTTGCTTTATTATTCCCTGCTCTCCACAGCCAAAGGTAAGGGTGTAACTCTGCTTAGTCACCAGCAGACGGCAGGCTTTTTACAAGGCTCCTTTACACTCCAGCACACTAGAGGAACTATGATTTCGGCACCGTGAGAAAAACTCAAGGATTTGGTAACAACTGTAAGGTATCTGGAGCGNTTACTTCAACCATTAAAGGAGAAAGCAAGAAGACCATTTTGAGCCTATGATTCCTAGCAGAATCAATACAATGGACTGGAAAGGAAAACAAAAATAATCACATGCATCTTTAATGTTTTGCATTCTACTGATTTACAAACCTCAGAAGTCTTTTTTCAGTTGATACAATCAANTTCAACTTGTACTGGGAGAAGAGACTAAGATCCAATCCAATTTTTATACCATACAGTACAGTGATTTAGGAAAAAGACTACCACAGAAACTGGGGGTGTAGTGTGAACCCATCATTACCCTAAAAAAAAAGCCATCAATGAGGGCAAAGGTTTAGTGACACACCTTACTGTTTGGACAGTGCGACCTTCTGGTGGTATTATATGGACCTGTTTTATAAACTTTCTGCACTGTTCTCCCAGGTNGTGAAGTGATTTTTAAAAACATGTCTCACTCAAAACCAACTTCCCCTTTAGGTGCAACTTCATCACACAGAAGCAGCCTTTGTGTTGTAACTTAGAGCTAACTATAACTGCTGTACCACAACCTCCAGGATCACACTAACTTCAGGTATTATTTGACCAGAAGTTTTCCACTTTAAAAAATAAAACAACAATGACCACCCTAGGAATTATCTGAAAATGGGATTCATTTTCTTTTTATTCATAAATTACTACACATTGTCAGTACACCTTTTTAAAGTAAGATATAGGGGGAAAATCCTTTTAAATCTTTAATATGCTTGGTAATATTAATATTTCAAAAGAAGTAAAAATCAAACCTAAATACTTCAAACGTCTTTAAAAAATCATAAATGAATAAAATCATAGGACTTTGGACATACAAAACTAGAGTGGGGAAAAGGCTACTTTTATATATATACCACTAAATACTTCAAGTGCAACAGAAGCTAGAGCACTTATTTCTGGACCAGTTCACATTCACCTTTTAACTTTCTCAAAAAGATAGACTGATCCTAAACATTAAAGTACATTTGTGCATTAAATCCCTGCGCATTTCAAACACCTAGTGCTCAATGTAAACATTTTAACTATTCTTTATTAATCATCCTTAATGGTACTTAGGAGTGTGTCACATACTCAAAGTTAATGTTAGAAATAGCACCATAACCAAAAAGAAAAAAAAAGAACAAAAAACAAAACCCCACAAAAATACTTCCTCAAAAGCCCTTATCTTGACTTCACAAGTTGAGAGCCACTGTCAATCACACCCAAGGTCACCAGATTCACTTCTGATCTCTGATGGAAACTAATCTGATGAAACCAAAATACTGCTTTTACACAAATGAACCAAAAAGGGAGAAATGTTTTAGAAAGGACTGTTTGACTAGCCAATCAAAAAACCAGTTAAAATTTAGTCTAAAACTGAGAACAGTTGTGTGTAAAACCCAAACTCTCTAAAAGAATTTATGTACTCATGAATGTACTTCATATTTATTTATGGACTTTTGGTGCCTTTTTGGAGATAATGGTCAACAAGGAGTTAAAATCCTGAGCGACGTGATGTAACAGGAATCAAATGTATTTCGGGTCAATAGTCAGAGACAACAGTGACTGTCTATCTACTCTATGGAAAGCATCTTCCCTCCCACTGTGTGGTGGGAGAGTTCTCTACCCTGAGAAACAGTACCTACCAACCACCGCTGGAAATGTCCAAAACCATCCTATCTCTTGCATGAGAACAGAAGAGTACTGCTTACCGTGTCAAATGGAATAGAGACACTAAGCACATTAGATGCTCTTCCTCATCTGCCACCTCAGAAAAACAGGAGGAAAAAAGAGTAGCTTGTGTATGAAACCAAACACAACTAAGGTCAAAAATCACTTGTAGANATGTAAACTACAACATCCCTTTTGCTCATGGAAACTCAAGGGGAAACCCACTGGGAAGAGCTACCTACAGTAGATCAAAAGTAATCAACCCACCAAAGAGAAGAACCTGGCTCAAAAAAAAGTATACTATGGTATCCAGGGTAATGTGATGTTTCACTTCAAATGATTTCAAAATCTCTGTGCCCCAAACATGAATTTGCATTAGAGGTCACTAGTAAGGANACACTCAGTTGTCCCAGCAAAGGACGCTTACGATGCACTTGGCAGCAACAAATTCAAGGATGGAGAGTAACATTGAGCTGTTTTCCTACATAGGTAAGGTTCACAATTGCACTCTTAACTACAGTTTTGACAGAGGAAAATCTACATAGAACTGAAATACCATTAGCCCTGTGCTCTCTTATTAAAGAACACTTTCCCTAAATCTAAGGCACACAAACTTCTCTACTTCAGAGTAAGATTACGGAAGAGCAAGAATTTGGTAAATCCTAATGGAAAGTAAACCTTGGACAAAATCAACTAACAATTTGTCAGTGAACAATCTAAAAGAAAATACTGTAACTATGCTCTCAACTTAGACCTTTAAAATATGCACTACAAACATAAAATAATTTACCAGCACTTTATAAATTCAACTTTATAAACATTAAAGTCATCAGATTTTCCTTAAAAAGAAAAGAGTAAGACCCAACAAGCATCTGGAAAGAAAAATGGAAGCCATGTTAATAAAAATGACCAGATGTGGATATAATGTATTCTACTCAAGTCTCCAGGGAAAAGGATTAAAAAAAAAAAGTGGTAGGTGCCTTGCCTACTAATCATGGTTATACTTGCCATGATTATAATGTCAGTATGCACATAATATTTATCAAGATTTTGTAAACATAGGTCACATGGATTTTTCTCCTACTATATGGCAGGGGTTTAGAAACTACCACCTCTGGACAAATTCAGAAAATAACTGTGTGACACTGCTATTACAAAGTAATGCTCACTGGTTTGGGTAACCAAGCTGTTTAGTGTTTAACGTGTCTTCAACTCTTACTNTATGTACTCAATACTGTCAAAGTAGATCTGCCCCCAAAATGAAGCATATTTTGGCACCTGTGCTGAATGCTGCTTCAAAAACCAGCAAGTGCAAATAAAAATAACAGTCATGATTTAGTCACATTCACAAACTTTTCATAGAAAAATATAAATATATTCCCTGAATTGTAAGCCAGCTTTCAAATACATTCCAGTCAGTCAATTGGAGCGCACTGGCTCTCAAGGTCCTAAGGTGCGGTCACTGAGCTCTAACGCGTTCTCTATGCTCCTATCATCTTCCCCATCATGGTATCTCACCGTTCTCCTACCCTGATTTCTCGTTTTTATTTTTGAGCGCCGAACAACTCTTTTAGCTTTTGCATAGTCCAAATCCTCCCAGTCATTGTCATCCACATTTAACCTTGGACATTTACTCTGCCTTTGATGTCTTGCAGTTTTAGACAGGTTAGATGTAAAGGGTTTACCTTTTCTAACCACTTTTGCTTTTCCTTTCCTTTTTTTCCTCCTTTGGGCTTTTGTGTTATCAGTACAGTCAATATCAGATTCAGTTACTGATCCCAAATCTGATGATTTGGGACTGGTGCCAGGTACACACGCTGAACTCTCTGTTTGTCCAGGCACAGCCACACTGTCTAACTCAGGATGCGCTCTCCTCTTCACCCCAACCTCTGCTGATGTCTGTAGACTGTGAGTCACTTGTGCTGTCCTACTGTAAGGGGCTTTTCCATATGTCCTGAGTCTTCTGCCATTCCACCTTCGTAACCCATAATTCAGGTCTTCTTCAAAGTTATTCTCTGCTGTTGCTTTTTGGGCCAAAACTGACTCAGAAGACAAGCCAATCTCACTATCTAGGGTCTGGCTTTTGGGATCTTCCTGAGAAGGTCCAGCAGAGGAGCTTCGGGTTTTAGGAGGCATGTTTATGCCAACGCTGTCCGTATGCCTGTTCTGTACGCTGTCTCTATGATCAAAACTGGAACCCCCTTCAGAATCCAAGTCTGCATTTACAGACTGACTGGCATTTTTTGTACTACCTTGAGATTCAGACTCAGACAGATTGCTACTGCAGGCATGCTGTGCCTCTGGCTCTTCAAAGTGTGCACGTTTTTCACCACCAATTAGTATCTTCTTTGCTGTGGTACAAGCAAATTGGATGGGCTTTTTCCTTCTCCTTCTGCTTCGAGTACACACACGTTCTAAGGTGACATTTTCTGCATCACTTGTGAGCTTGATTTTATCAGCAGCCACACTGACACTTCGAGTAATCCTCAAGAGACGGGTTTGATCTTTGGGTGACTTCTTCATCACCTGTAGATTGCTTTCCGAGTCACTGGAATAGACCCTTTTCCTGGAAACTTTTCTGCTTTGTCCATTCTCTCCAGATAGAGAATCTAAAAATTAAGATTATTTTTTTTAATCTTTGATATGAGTAACTACTTTTAAGAATCTAAAAATTAAGANTATAGTTTTAATCCTTCATATGAATAACTATTTCTAAAGTAATAATTAAATGCTTAACATAAGACAATTTAAATGCTGAATTCTTACTAACACAATGAGGTTATGTTAGATGGCAGGAAATGGGCTGGTCCTTACCAGTAATCCTCCACCANTGACTCTCCCAGCCCTGACACTTTGCCTAAGTACAACAGATCCCCACGAGTGACAATGAGAAGAGGCTCAACACAACTGTTCCATCAGCTGCCATCATTACTACCACTGAACCAATCCTCCCGTCTCTCTTTCTCAAGCAGTCACTACCATGGTGTGCCCATAATCCTGTCTCTAATACAGTGCCCTAATACAGTGCCCCATTACCAATATTCAAAGTAAAATCTTTAGTAGAATAATTAAGGCCAAGACTAACTGTTGAGTGACTAACAGTGATTGTGCATGAGCGTGAGAACAGAAAGGATGAACAAAGGCTAGTACACAATCAGGGAAAACAGCTGGAAAAAGAGACCCAGAAGAGGGGAGACAGTCTATGACTCAATGGAAAAGGAGGATGGGGTAAATTAGTGAACAGGTGAGTGTCTAGAATTACCGTTCATATCGCTGTGCAATTTATCTCTCCCTGTGCCGACATCAGAATCCACGTCAGTCTCAGATCCACGACCCAGGAGACACTCAGGTACAGGAATAGCTTCACTCTTCAAGGCTTCAGAAGCTGGGGTTCCTTCTACTTTGTGACCTCTACTACTCTCTCCGCCCTCTTCTTCACAGTCTTCTGAATCACTCAAGATCTTNGCTTTCTTAAACAAATGTGCATTCTTGCATAATGTACTGCTTCCTGGTTCAGAGTCAGCTTCCTCAGAGATGCTCTCTGCCCCAAGTTTCTGGCCAGATGTTGCAGGGGCAGCAGTGCTGCTGTGTCCATTATCTGATTCGTGACACCTGGCGTCTTCCTCAGAAGACTCTATTGGAAGGAACTTTGTTTTNCATGTGGCTGGAGTATGGGATGTGCAGCCATTAGCGTGCCAGTTCTTCCGGGCTACTCGCACATCACTGTCTGAGTCACTGACACTGTCCTGGGCAGAATGAGGTCCAGGCACCACTAGTGCTCGGTTCTGCTCCTTCAGCTCTTCTGTGTCTGACTTAAGGCTCTGATCATCACAATTGTGGAGCAGCTTCTTCCTGGCTGCAGCTGAAGCATTTCGATGTGGTAGCTTCCGGCCAGAGCAGGGGCTTTCAGAGCTTGAGTTTTCCTCTGCATCACTCATTAACTTTATCTTGTTGGCAGCAACAGCAGCACATTTCCGGAGGACTTTCCGGTTGTTTCCAGCCTTGCTTTTCAGATTTTCATCCGTTTCCACTGAATTGTTATCAGAATCACTTAAGTAGACTCTCTTCCGAGTGGCTTTTCTGCCACATCCATTTTCTAAAGAAATAGAACCTGGAAATAAAGTGATAGNTAGGATTAGGGAATTTTTTTTCTTATTCTGGACAGTCACACTACACACATAGGCCAAGCTGGCCTCTTTCCTAATGTCCTGCCTTAGCTTCCTATGTCAATTTTTCAAATGTTTCTACAAAGATCGTCACATGTTGATGATTTTCCTTTCCAAATTAAGACTTTAGAGACATTTTATCACATCTAGATGAATTCAAATATGTCAATCAACAATGATTAGTTAAATCAAGACTGCTCTTACTGACCAACTTTTCTCTGAGCAGCTCTTGTTCTGGTCACCCTGAGATTGCTGCTTCTCAACAAGCCACTGCGCAAGGAGCATTCTGGAGCTCTGGAACTCTCTTTGCTTTCCTCAGAACTATTTGAAGCTGAAGAGGATGAAGAGGTAGCTATGAAATCTTCCATTTCACTTTCTAAAAAAAGAAAAAAAAAAAAGATATAGTCTCCACATAAGCAAGCCTTTGTTTCATAACCCAAATATTTCATAATCTAGTTTGTACTAAAACCAGACTCTTGGGGTTAGAGAGATGGTTCAACAGATAAGAGCACTTGCTGCTCTTGCAGAAGACCCAAATTCAGTCCCCAGCACCCACATGGCAGCTGCTCACAACTGCCTGTAACTCCAGTTCCAGGAGATCAGATGCCCTCTTCTGGCCTTAGTGGGCACCAGGCATATGAATACATACAGAGAAAATAAACACAGAAAAACATTTTTTTTAAATTAAAACCAGATCTTAACATGCTTTGAATGTTTGCATGCAAATAATGCTTTGAAGAAAAGTGACTTAAGAAGAAAACTTTGTATTTAAAAAACACACATCAGTGTTCCAAATTAAGTCACATTTGTATTTTCAAAAAACTGACCACACTCTGGCCAAGATTCAGAAAACAATTTAAAAGCAAACTTCCATTTCAAACTTAATTAGCCCCACTAAATTATTATGCCTTCTGTGACATCAAGAGATTTCCATGCTAGAAGGTAAAATCATTCTGGGTCCTTTGATCTCAAAAGGCAGAGTTTCAGATCTCCAACAGCTTCATGACAACACAGTTGGGACACATATATCTAGCTCACACAGAGAGGGTCCAAACAGTGAGAGNAAGGAATACTTGAATCAAAACAAGTAATTTTTTTCATGGCCATCCATGGGTGACATGAGCATGGGACAGTGTACANCCTGTTTTATGTCAATTTAACACACAGTAGTCGTTTGGGAAGAGGAGCCTTCAACTGGAAAACTGCTCCCACCAGACTGGCCCGTGGGCAAGACTGTGGGGGAATTTTCTTAATTGATAGTTGATGTGGGAAGGCACAGATGGCTGCGGGNGGTGGAACCCCTGGGGGCTCATGGTCCTGGGTTCTTTAAGAAACCAAGCTAACAAAGCCATGAGGAGCAAGCCAGTGAGCAGCACTCCTCCATGGCCTCTGCTTCGGGTCCTGCCTCAGGCTCCTGACTTGAGCTCCTAAATTGACTTCTCTCAGTGATGGAGGGTCACCTAAGAGTTCTAAGCCAAATAAACCTTTTCCTCCAAGTTGCTTTTGTTTTTTTATCAAAGCAAAAGAAAGCCTAACTAAAGCCAGATGTGGTGGCACAGGCCTTTAACCCAGCACTCAGGAGGAAGAGACAGGCGATCCTGAGTTCCAGGCCAGTCTGAGCTACATAGTCAATTCCAGAACATNCAGGGCTAATATAAATAGGGCACTGCTGTAACAGACCCAACTATGTTATAAGTTTGGAGGTATATTTTTTTTTGTGGGTGTTGGGTTTTTGGTTTCAAGACAGGGTTTCTCTGTGTGGCTCTTGTTGTCTGGGAACTCACACTGCAGACCAGGTTGGCCTCAAACTCAGAGACTCTCCTGTCTCTGACTCCTAAGTGCTGGAAGTAAAGGCATGCACCACCACCACCTGGTTATAAAAATAAAGTCNCCTCTATTGTAGCAGGGTGCCTCAGGAGAAAAACTTTGGCCTAGCAAAGGTGGGATCAAAACCCACGTCTCCAAAGACACTGGAATCTAAATCCAGCACCTTAGACCACTTGGCCACAATATCCCGAGTTTATGTTTTGAGGATGGTTGGAAGTACTTAAGAACTTTGGGCTAGCAAAGCTGGGTGAACTATTGTATGAACTTGAAGGATAATCTGAAAGCCTGATTGTGGAGGTCCAGAAGGAAGCAAAGACAGTATGGGGCAGTATGTTAGTATGCTGTGTTAAGAATCTGTGGCATCTGAAGAATCAGCTCTGATTCATAAGAAACAACTAGTTTACTGGGACAACTGATGACTGTCAGCTGGAACTGAGATATTAGCAGTGATTACAAAGAGAGCAGCATCACTGAGGTGAAACCTCCTAGGAAGGATTTCTTCCTGGTCACCACACTCAGGCTGTGGTCCAAAGGCAGCCAAGACTGCACCTCGTGCTGGCAGCTCAACTTGGTCAAGTTTAAGAGTCTCCCATGTGGTACTGGTTCTGAAAGCATGAAGAGTCATGGAGGGCAGCTGAGGCTTGGCACTATGAGAGGCCATTGGTGAAGATGGTAGGAGATAATGGAATTCCACAAGTCCTCTGACCTCCCATGCGGGCCGCGTCACATGCTCGTATAACACAGACACAGATACACAGGGAGAGTAATAAAAGTAATTGTTGAAAGAAAAGCAGGAGGGGCTGGAGAGATGGCTCAGAGGTTAAGAGCACTGACTGTTCTACAGAGGTCNTGAGTTCAATTCCCAGCAACCACATGGTAGCTCATCTATAATGAGATCTGGTATTTATCTGTATACATGATAAATAAATACATCTTTAAAAAAGAAAGAAAAAAAAAAAGCCATGGGAGAGAAGTTGAAGCTTGGCACTATGTGGCAGTGTCAGGGTTCCTAGGGAGAGCTCAGGTGAGGCTACTGCAAAGTGTGGCCCAGCCGTGGTGTAGATCCCAGCATTTTAAAGATGACAGTGCCATGGGACGAACACCAAAAACAGCAATAGCTGTGGCGTGGAGCTGACCTGTGCATGCTTCAGAGGCCTTTTGGTGTTCAGAGAATAGTAAGTGAATCCCAGGCATAAAACACTAAACTTCTGCACTGGGAATTTTGGTTTTGCTTTGGTCTGAATGTGAAGATATGTAACTTATTTTTGATTTTAAAGGATCCCACAGTTAAAGAGATTTTGGAATTCTAGAAAGACTTTGGATGTTTTAAGAGACTGAATTTTCAAATTTTTAAAAACCGTTGGTACTTTAAAAAGTTAAGTTGTTTTATAGTGTAACATTAACATGCCATCTTAGGGACAAATGAGAACACAAGCTAGAGTCATTTGGGGAAAGGAAACCTCACCTGAGAAAACACCCNCACCAGACTGACCTGTATTACCACAGCAAAAGAAATCCTGAGACAGAGTATTCCAGTTTCCTGTTCTTACATACATGGAGACTTTGTTGTGTAAATGTGTCCATAACTGGGGTGGTTTGAAAGAAAATGGCCCCCAAAGGGAGTGGCACTATTAGGAAGTGTGGCTTTGTTGGTGTGAGCGTGGCCTTGTTGGAAGAAGTGTGTCACTGCGGAGGCAGGCTTTGGGGTCTGATGTATGCTCAAGCCTGCATACTGCCTAGCTTCCTGCCGTGACAATGGACTAAACCTCTGAAACTGTAAGCTACCGCAATTAAATGTTTTCCTTTATAAGAGTTGCCGTGGTCATGGTGTCTCCTCACAGCAATAGAAACCCTAAGACAATAACATACTGTAAAGTGTGCCACCTTGATGTTCTCCACGGGCCACTTCCTTCCCAAACAATCAGTGGATATGTTTCTCAATACCATTAGTAGCACTAAATGTGGAAAGCCATAAATTATGATAGTAAGTAATATACTCTCCTCACACAAAACAACTCAGTGCAATGCAGATGTAACGAGGCAGACTCACTGAGCAATGCTATAAGAGATCACTTCTGTTCATGTACATTACCAATAGCAACAGCATATGTAGACGACAATCCACTCTCAAATGACTATCTGTACTCTTAATTTTCTTCTCATTTAAAATATACTTTGTGAAGCACAGATCTTAGTAAAAGGATATCAATGCTTAAGTATATTAACTCTGTCTGTTCCTTGGTGTCAAGGCTATATACTATGCTGTTTCTAACCCACAGCAATAAGGAGCGCTGCACACTAGGATGCTCAAAGCCAAGTAACGTTCAAGTCCTCACCAGACAACTCAGAACCATTCCTTAGTGTTTCAGGTCTATTTCTTCTCATTTTTTCTAATGACCCTGCTGAATCTGAAGAGTCTCCAGAAGTGAAGCCTGAAGAGACACCAGTGCTTGTCTTGCGGGTTGCAGACAAAGGCGTCCTACTTGAGGTAGACTGGGGAGGACACATCAACTGTGGAATTANTTTTGTCTGAGATTTGAATTGCTTCTGTTTGGTATTTCTGGTAAAAGGTATGAACAAGAGAAACAATTATTAATAAAACATAAAAGTAAATTGCCAGAGAATATCCANGTAAAAGTATATTGTTTCTTAACCTGAGAAAATTCACATAAACAAAATAATAAAATATTGACTATTAATGGTATTCAGCATGGATTATTATTATTATAAGTATTTCCTTATTCTAATTTGACAGGTTTCAACTTGTGGATAATATGATGAAATGATCCAATTAAACAGACTATTTACACCTAGGTATGCATCTGTTAAGTTACAAATCTGGGTACTATTCACATAGAGATTTTGGTAATCCCAAAAAAGGAAAGGAAAAAAGGAGCAGAGGAAAAATTAGAGAAACAGTGGTTAGAAACTTTTCAAATTTGAAAAATTACACTTCATACCCACAGAACTGGATAAACACCCAAGTAATACAAACTCAAGAACTCGAAACCTACTCATCTGGTGGGCTAAAAAAAGAAAGAAACCAACCTTGGAAGCAGCAAAAGGAAAATAACATAGGCACAAGGGAAGAAGTTCAGCAAAATCAGTAGCTAATGTGNTTAGGTGAAGTGACAAGAATTCACTGTGCATCTAAATTATTTTTCTGGGCTGTAGAGAGAGATCAATGGTCAAGAGCACTGCCTACTCTGCTCTTCCAGAGAACCCAGGTTCAATTCTCAGTACCCACATGGCAGCTCACAACCCTCTGTAACCCCAGTCTCAAGAGATATGGTACCTTCCTGGCTTCCAAAGGCAACAGACACACATGATGTACATACTTACATGCAGACAAATACATAAAATAAAATAAATAAAATCTCCAAAACATATTTTAAAAAACTATGTTCAATAATGAAAGTAAAATTGTTTTTGCACCACCAAGAACACAAAGATAGAGAAGTATACTGCAGGTTCATTCGCCTGCTCTACAAGGCATTTTAAAAGAATTCTTCAGGCTGGAGTGAGGAAAACAACCAACGACACCAGGATAACTCAACCCTACACTGGACACTGAAATATAGTCAATATTCACCCTAAATTATAAATCGATTGCATGCAACATCACGCCCACGCACCTCACACTCCTGTCAGCCCGAATGGCTCCATTACAGCCTTGTCGTTGCTTAAATCTTTGGCTTCGTCGAAGTTTCTCCTTAAATTTTTGACCAATTTTAAAATCAAAAGAAATTTTCTTCATTTTTTCTTCAAACAAAGCAGACAATCTCAAGGTCATACTATAAATCTACAAGGATGCAAATAAAAAACCAGAATTACGAAGTCACTCTGTCACAGGTTTTCCCTTATGTGTCACTGTGACTGGAGAAATAAATACCTTCTTTCCTTCCATCTTTCCATATATATCAGTGGCATCTGCAGGATATGGGGACATCCACATACACCAACTTCTCAGACAACCAGTGTAAGAGAGCAACGCCACACTCCACAACCTGGGACACTTCTGTTGGTATTCTCAGAAGACCAAATTGGGTTTTTTTCCCCACTTTAACATTGGTCCTGACCAGTTCCAAGGCACATTTCTCCTTAAGCTAATTTAGATTTCTTTTATTTTTTTTTTGCTAATTTAAATAATTTTATTAGACATTCCATTTTCCACCTGTTTTATTACATTGCATTTTCCATTTAGAATACAGTGCTTATAAAGTGCAATGTTTATTTACTTCCTCTCCCTGTGCACATGTTCCATGTTCAAGTATTGAGAATGCCCAGTTAA
>LZPO01116968.1:88861-103642 GCA_001675575.1 Neotoma lepida
TACCCTTTCACTTGATACTTAGCAAAGAATAGTTGACCCCTCCTTCATTACCTCAAGACTGAATCCATGTTTTACTCATTTTGACATCCCTAGAACCCATTCTAGTGTTTGATACATAAAATGTATTTAATAGTCATGTAAAGAATAAATACTCAGAGGTATATGTATCAACATCCTCTACAAATGCCTCTATTTTTAAAGTTCATCACATGAGGTCACCATCTAAAAAGTTTTAAGAAAGCAGACACAGGCTCTGACGACTGTTTCCTCTGCTGCAAACTGGAGTTGACACAGTCTCTGCCCTGCATATTATTAGACTGTCCAAAAAACGCACAAAGCATGTGATCTGAAAGCACTTTGGGACAGAAAGGCTAAGGTACCTAAGTATCTAATATCGGTAATGTTTGTGATGAAATTATCCAAATATATCTATGATTAAGATGACAGAAACAAAGAAGACAAAAACCAACATTACCAAGTACAGNCACTGGCTATATTTGACCCAATCTGAGAGCAGATACAAACTAGGGTTATTGTTATTATTAATTCCCGTTTGTCCTTACCATTGATACACATAATCACAAGTCAACCACACACACTAAGCCACAGCTCCCTTGCTGGTCTTAAGTACCCTTCAGTATTTACACTATAGCTACTTATACTACCTACTAGCAAGGAAATTCATACTTTATGTTATACTATAAGTAACATGAGAGTAGGGAATCTGCCTTTCAAAGATGNATCTCTAGCACACTTGTCAATTCCATTAGAATTCAGTGAAATATTGAATAGGATAAACTGTAAAACTCAGGGCCCCTATCAAAGTAGACGGAGTACTTTAGAGGCAGTTTGCTGCTTGGAGGAAACTGGTTAAGATCTTCATCTGTTCATTATCCTATCACTGAACTAGCAGCATATTCAAGATTTTCCTTCCCTCTTGCTATTTATTCCATTGCCAAGAGTTTTTTTAAAAAAGGCGGGGGAGGGAGGCTCTAAATATTTCAAATGACTTCCGAGAGATTAATGACATTGTGAGAGGTGACATCTTACCTGAGCTAATAAGCGTCTGGCTGGGGGCAGGTGTGGCCGTCCGTGTCAGGTTCATGCCCACACTCTGCTGGCCACTCCCATCTGCTTCTGCCTTCTTGGCTGCTGCACTTTCTGCCTCTGTTTGGCTGCCCTGGCTCACAGTCACTGTTTGAGCTGGGGGTAAGGGCTGCACCACTCCTGTGCCCTTCCTGGGACAGCTTCCACCACCCAATCCTGAAGAAGGCAACTGACCCAAGCCCCCAGGCGTCTGGCCACCTCCACTTGGACCCATGGAGCCTGGGAGGCTATTCCCGCTGCCTCCACCAGCTTGACTAAGGTTGAGTGACTGGCCTGAGGCCCCAGAAGAAGCCTGTGCCACAGCGAGGGCCTGGCTAGAAGCCTGGGAGAGGCCAGAAACAGGAGAAGCTCCAGGAGGGATGGCCTTCTGAGTGGATCCTGGCATTTGAGGTCCTTGAGCTGAGGCCTGCTGGTTCCTCACTGCCAAGTTCTGCACCTGGAAGATATAATATATGGGTGTGTGTAGATTCCTGTGACTCAGTCAACTCACAAGCACAGAACTAGTTACTGTAATACTCCACAGCCCACCTGACTTAGCCCTGACTTCTACAACAGTATACTTAAGTCCTTCCAGTCTCCCAAAGAGCTTTGAACACACATCTGAATTTTTAGTCTGTCATTCACTATCAAGTCTATCATCAAATTTCAACATTTATTCCTTCAAAATATGTCTCTGACTTTCTCTTTCTTCATATTCACTTAGCATCTACCAAATACCTACACGACACTTCATGTACTGCCTTGGACAGTGGAAATTTAAGAGTTCTATGCTCCTGCTGCATGGTTTCTGTTAGAGTAGAAAATCAACAAGTATAACATAGCACTATATATACAAATATAAACAAAGTTTAAAGGAGTACAGAGGACGAAAATTAACTCCAACTGGGAGACCAAAGATTCCTAAACAGAGGATGTCTGTCCCAAGGCTCAGAGGGGAGACCTAAAGGCATATCTAAAAGCATCTGCAAGGCCACAGAACCAAAACATAACATCATGTTTTAATATAAATATTTCATTGTATTGAATTACAGGGAGCAGAAAAATAAGAAACAAGAAAGGTAATTGGGGCTATGTTGGGTCACTAAGGGCCTCGAGTGTTAAAATAAACAGTCTGAATTGTACCTTACAAACATCAAATTTAATCTGTCTTGTTTACTGTTAACAGTCCTAGAATGTAGCACAGTTGGGCATGAACAGAGAGGGAAACGAAAAATCGCTACCTACTTGATTCTATTAATCAGAACACTATCACAATTAATCTTAATAATAACCAGAATGAACATGATAAAAATCTGTAGCTGAAGCCATTTTTTTGTAAATATTTTGAGGAAGAAATTGCCATCGTATCCTAATGATGACTAGTCACACCTTTACACACACACACACACACACACACACACAGAGGAATTCCACAAGAGAAGCTACCGGGCAGCAGAATGGACCATACAGAGTAACAAAAGCTAGGTAACAACCCAAACCACCATCCACAGAAGAAGGGTACTATATTTAGACAACAGATTATTATATAAAAATTAAAATTATAAATAATGACTATGAGACAAGTGTATCTTGATAATATGCTGTGAAGAAAACATTCTCAGGCCAGGTGTAGAGGCATGCTGTTGTTATCCATGTTGCTGAGGCTGAGGCAAGAGTTAAACAAGACCAGTATTCAAGGCTGGTCTAGCCAACACAGCAAGATTCTATCTCAAAACACAAACAAAACTGTATTCTTAAAAAGATTACATACACCTAAGTTCCTTTAAATACAAATAAAACATCATATACAAAATACATAACAATATTTATATTACATATTGCTATTTATATAGATATATATCATGTTATATATTGTATACATGCATGCATATAAAAACATGGTATCTAGAATCTGCTTCAAATTAATACATGGTCAGAGGGCAAGAGCCTGAATAGAATGGCCACATACTGGAAATTGTTGAAATTCAATGGTAAATACAGATTCAATTTGTACATATATTTTCATTTCCCATGAAAATTAATTTTCAAAGTAAATTTTAGAAATATGTAAAGAGGCAATGAAGCTATATTAAAAGGGACCAAGGAAAGGATGATCCTAGAAATGAGTACATATACTTGATACCAGGATACAGGCAGTCCTACACATAGTAAGAAACTGCTCAATACATTATGCTTTTGGTCTGAAGCACTGAGGATTCAATCCAGGGCATCTTTCACATACAAGGCAAGCACTTCACCACTGAGCTACACCCCCAGCCTGCTTGCTATTTCTATTAAAGATAGGTGAGTACGAGGCTAGAGAGATGGCTCAGGGGACTAAGGTACTTACTAATTTTGCAGAGGACCCAAGTTTATTCCCAGAATCTATGATTCACACCCTCCTCTAGGTCTAGTTCTGAGAGCTCCAACAGCCTCTGCAGGTCCCTGTATGCACATGCTACACATAAACTCACACAGGCATACACATATGTACAGAGATAAATAATTTTTTACTTAAAACTGAATTTTTTAAAAAGTGAGCCATGGGAGGACCAATGATAAGATGGTAATAAACCACATCACTAGAACTGATCAAACTTTGTGTACTAAAGGTACAATTTTTTTAAGTTAGTAATAAAATACCTTTCTTGCTTTCTTTGTACATATGTTGAGTATTCATGTCTGTGCAGGTGCTCATGTGTGGGGATACAGACACACATGTATACACATCCATATGCAGGTCAAAAAATAGCACTATGCAATTCCTCAGGCACCACCTTTTCTGAGGTAGTATCTCTTGCTATCCTGGAACTCAGCTATTGGACTAGACTAACTGGACAGGGAGCCAAGGACCCATCTGTTTCTATCTCACCATCGCTGGAATTTCAAGCAAGCACCACATGACTGGGTGGGTTTTTTGGGGTTTTTTTTTTTTTTTGGTTTGTGTTTGAGATAGGATTTCTCTGTGCAGTCCTGGTTGTCCTGGAACTCATGCTGTAGATCAGGCTGGCCTTGGAACTCACAGAGCTCTGCTTGCCTCTCAAGTGCTGGGAATAAAGGTGTGCGCCGTCACCGCCCTCCTGTTTTATTTTTTTAACAAGGGTTGTGAATATGGAACTCAGGTCCTCATGCTTCCAAGGGTGAGCATTTAAAGTCAGCTTGATAGAAACATGGAAGAGGACTTACAAGCAATCCTGAGGAATGTCAGGAACCCACCTAGAAAACCAGTATAGCACAGCCAAGTGAAGGTAAGAATTTGAATACAGAACAGGGGGAGAGAAGGCCAGCTTTGCAGAGGTTCCTGTAACTCCCATCAGGAGTGAGAACTAAGCCGATTACACAGCTTCCCTTCCACAATGGCCATTCCACATTTTCCTACTCTCCCTATACCTCAGAACCACCTTCTCTTTTCTCCTCTCTCTACCTCTGCAGAGAAAGTGAAAATCATTGCTCATGGGTTCTACCATCTATGCATTTACCAGCATGTGNCTCTATCACTCTTTTCTCTCTACTTTCCCTCCTAACAACGGGCTATCCTCTGTTCTGGATCCTCGCCCTCCTGCTTTTCTAGAAAGCTTATTACATCAACGCTCTTAGTCGTGGCTCTGTCAGTCATTCCTGCCTGTCTGAGCGGTCTGTGCCCCTCTCCCTGTCTGCTCCCGTTTCTCTGTCTATTCCCCCTCCCCCAGCTTCATCCTCCTTTCCCTCCTCTGCAGCCCTCAGCTAAATAAACTCTTGTGCATCCACTGTACTCATTCACACTCTCCACACATGCTTCAAACTCAATACTCCTTCATGTTCAATCCCCTCCAAGTCCTCTGAAGAAGTAGCTCTCCCTCTAAATTAACAAATCATCCTTGTTTTCCTCTTTTACACGGAAAAGAAATGAACGGTCCCCACCCCTACACCCACACCCGTATCCACCCCAGTCTTGTAAAATTCTGTTCCTGTCTTCATCATACTCCACAAAACAGACTTTCTCCTCTCTCCGTTGTTCTTTCCTGCTTCCCTCTGTCAGCCCATCACCTTCAAATTTCCTAAGGGTCCATCCCAACCCTCAGAGTTCTATAAACAGTCTTCTCCTCAGTCCATATGCACTTCATAAACAATTTTAAACATTTCCTTAATTTCAATAGATGTATCATCTATGTCTACCATTTTCACAGGTTTAGCTCNAGGCTAGCTCTCCTAACCTCAAGGAGCATGCACAGAGCTGCTGTCTCGGTATCTCATGCATGTCTCAAAAGCATCTCTAATTTGGCATGTCCAAAACTGAACTTAACCTAATTCCATTTCTCCAGCCTTCATCTCATACACACACCAACAGCTCTACAATGCTGCTTCTGGCCCCATACCTGGCACCTCCCTCAAGTACCCCAAACTGAATCGGCTCACCTTCAATAATTCTTGCTAATCTCAAATCCATGCATTCCTGTCCATCTTCATTGTTATGCACCCCAACACCACCTTTCTCCTATGTTATTCTTTTCCCTATTAACACATTTAACACAGGCTTTAAACTAAAGAAGAAAAAGAGGACACACTCCCTGTCACTTTCATGCTTAAAGTCTTACTATAGCTTCCCATTATCCTTGATATAAGGCCTAAATTCCTAAACACAGCCCCAAAAACCTTGTGAGATGAGGTTCTTCCCAAGGTCTAGTCCTCCCGGAAAATAAGCCATCTTATAACTCATCAAGCAAACCAACTTTTCTTCCCTCAAAATCTTTAGATATCTTGTTTTCCAGGCACTCAACATCTCCTTAAATCCATACCTGTCTAACTTCTATAGAGCCCATTTAAAATGTCACCTCCTAGATTTCTAACCCATCCAAAGACTAACTAAGTGCCTTCCTTTCTTTATTCTTAGAACACCTTATTCTTGCTAATGAAGCAATTGTTATACCACTCAGGTAACTGTTTGCTTAATAGCTAGTACTTTAAAGGTCCATAGCCTCCATAAATGTAGGTATCATGACTTTCCTGAGCATCCAAGACTACAGAGTGATTGATAACAGTTAACAATCTTAAACATTAAGTCCAGCTATGATACAAGCACTTCTAATCAGCTCAATTAACCCTCGCACCACGCCATGAATTAGGTATATATACCCTATCTACTGTACAGATGAAGGGGCCACAGCACAAAGACGTTACATCACTTGCTCAAGGTGCTATAGTTAAATGCAGAGCTGCAGCCTGATGCAGACATCATGCGCACATTCTGGCCACTATGCTCATATTCAGTGTCAGCAGATGTATGATGGATGGGTAGATGGATGGATGGATGGATGGATGGAAGGATGGATGATGGATAAATTAAAGAACTGCTATGAAAGCACCACCAGCCTCCTCTTTGCCTTCCACTGCTNTAAGAGTGTACAAANTAGATGACCCCAAAAGTCTTTTGGCAGTTCCCCTCCCCAGGCTCATGCTCCTTGATTCTTTCTGAAGTATTTTTCTTACTCTGTTCATCTGCTGTCCAACAGCCAATAATGGTCTCTCTGCTATGATGAAGTTATCTATATGAATTTAAGTATAACCTCCTTTTCTTGGCNTTTAGTCTCCTTCCTAATAATGGCATCTTNTACCATTAGGTCCACTGTCTCTTTGCTTTGTTTTTGACAAAACTGGAGATCCAACCCAATGTGCATGACAGGCAAAGCCTCTACCACCACAGAGCTACATCAGAGCCCTGCTGTTGCTACTCCCCACCCTGCCCACAGTGGTCCCGTATACATAAATGAGCTGTGCCTTCACGCTTGCTCTTCTTTTTCAATTTTCTCCTCACTCCAGATCAAATCTGCCTACCCTTCAAGACTCCACTTGAGTATCCCACAAAATAACAGCCAGTTCTTGAAACCCACTTGTCACTCGGGGTTAGTTACATTTCCTATGACACCGCTTTACCCCAAGCTCTTTGAAGAGTTGACTCATCTGTTTTAATCCTCCAAAGCTCTGCATACATACTCAAGCAGAATATATGTATCTACTTTTTGATAGATTAGAAGAATGAGGCAACCATTATAAGGCCCCAATTTACATCTCATCCGTATGCTAACAATTAAAATATATGTGTTTTGGGAAAAAGTCACAAGAAGCAAATGGAAGAAAGACTTTACTGAGAACATGAACAGGGACAGGAGACTGAAAGTTGAGAACTATAGTAAGTCGAGAACAAAGGGAACCAAACATCTTACCAGCAACTCGGTCAGGGCTAGCTCACATCTAACTCTACAGAATTCCCCCCAACATCCGTAACTTCAGGTGACATTTCTATGAGGGACTTAAGATTCAATAAAACTAAGCTACAGAGGACAAAAAGATGCCCCCCAAAAAAATCAACTTGTATTCTAAGACTTCCAGATCCACAGGGATCTTTTTAGGCAATTCTACTTCCTTCTTTAGCTCAAATCAACTGACAAGTTTTAAGGGATGTATAGGAGTTGAGGAAAGGGGCCTGGCTACGGTCTTCCCCTTCATACTCCCAGGCTGCTCCACATTGAGTGGTTGCCACTGACCTGATCTGCATCTGCATGAACTCCCGGAGACTGAGCGGGTGGCACCTCCTGCTGGACTGCAGCCACTGCCCCATTGGGCATCAGGATGAGTTGGGAGGCTAGAGGCACATTCCGGCCCAAGGTCCGGTTAACCTGCAATAGGTTTCCCAGCTGCGGCTGGCGAGGAGAGGAGGAAGGAGAGGAAAAGAAGAGAAGACAGAAGAANTGGAAGGAAAGGACCACAAGACAAAATAAACAGCAGATATTAAACAACTGAGCCTGCCCCTTTCCACACCAACCCAAGAACCTCATTCTCCAAATGTGAGGAATCATCCAGANGAAAACCTAGAATGTGCAGAAGACTACGGAATGATAATGAAGAGTCAAACATCAAAGACATTTAGACAACAAGGATGATAGACACATAGTTCTGTACAGAAATAGATAAGCTGAGAGATACTTAGAATTTGTGTACCCAAGTTGTACATTTAAAGGCTAGACTATTATCTAACAGTGATTTATCAAATGTCAAGGCCACATCTTCCAGCAGAAGATCTCAATGTTATCTAAAAGCATCTTTTCTAGCCTACATATAAGGCACAGAGAGTAGATCAACTTGTCTTAAAACATGTGGATGACCAGAATTAAATAAAACAGCTTTCAGGCTAAGGGTATGACTCAGGGCAGAGCACTTGCCTAGTATGCATGAGGCCCTGGGTTCCCTCCCTAATACCACAAAAGTAAATAAATAAAATACTTNGACTCTTTGCCAGGAAGACAAATTACAAACTATGCCCCTGGGACAATGGAGGCTATGGCTATGACTTACCCGCAGATACATCTGGGCCTGGGACTGGTTGAGGGGTGGGGAAGTGGTGTTCCCCAGTAACACAGACTGGGTCAAAGTGGTAGCACTGGGAGAGCTCACACTCTGGGATCGGCTGATGAGCTGGGCAGCTGATGTGGTCGCCAGATTGATCTGTACAGTACAGAAAGGAACCAGGACTAAGGATTTGAGGAGAAATCAAAGAAAATATACACAACTGACAACTTCAGAGTGGCACAATCAAGAACAGGATGTTACTTTCATGAAATCAAGGGAAATAAATAACTTCCTATGCAAAACTGTCATCCTATACACTTTGGAGTACTACCAAAGCAAAAAGACAATCAAAAAAGAAAGCCCACAACCACCAATGTCAATGCTTGAGCAAGCAAAGGAAGGAAATGGACAGATTTTCTTTCTCTCTGAAAAAGCAACTGTTCGTTTGTTATCTCTTCTTCCCTAAGATTTTCTCCTTCCTTCTTTAGGTTTGCCCATTTAAAGACTCCTCTACAGCAAACCATAAATAGTAGTGCATGCCTGTAATCCCAGTACTCAGGAGGGAGAGGCAGGAGGATGACTGTAAGTACAAGGCAGCACGGACTAGCCAGGGAAAGCCTGTCTGAAAACAAAGACTCCTACAGATTTAAATAGGTTCCCTGTTCTTTTATTGCCAATAAGAGCAATAAGTACCCACTGGTGACATGATAAACTTTCTCAGATCAGCTGCAAAGAGCAGACGTGGACAGACACTGACCCTCAAGGAGAGACAGCACTCACCGAGGCCTGGGTGGTAGCGGTCTGCTGCTGTGCGGTGCTGCTGTTTGGGGAGCTAGCCTGCCTACTGGCAGCAATCGTGGCCTGTTAAAGGGGAAGCATAACAGAAACAATGAAAAGGNTGTGTGTTTCCCTGTCTTCTAGTATTAATTCATGACACAAAACAGAGACTTCAGGTAAGAGCAGAGAGACTCTATGTTGGAGTAAGGAAAAAAATACATCACTATCCCTGTAATCTCAAACGACCATATAAGCCTGCCCAGTAACATCAGGGCAGTAGGCAACCTGTCCTCTCTCTCCCTCTCATACTCTTTATCGGGCGGAAGAACTCCACCTTCAAGTCACGTCATGAATCACTGATACATCTAATGCAGAGCTGTCCAATACAACATCAAATAAGCCACATATATAATTTCCTACTATGCATATTTAAAAAGTATTAAGTGGGATGATATAAATTTCAGTAACTTACTCAATACAATATATACAAAATAAATATTATCATTTGGGGAGGGATGGGGATGGAATTGAACCCAGGTTTCACACATTTAAGGCACATGCTTTTACCTCAAAGATCCATCTCTGTCACCATATTATCATCTCAACATTAAACTAATATAGAAATTATTGAGATATCTTACCTTCTTTTTGTCAATCTAAGTCTTCTATAATCTTATAGTGTCATCTCAACTTGAACTAGCCACATTTCAAGTACTCAATAGCTACATATGGCTGGTAGCTAACATACTGGCAGGTCTACAACACAGCCATTCCACCTCTAAAGAGTCTCCCACAGTTCACACTGCAACCCCAGAATGTAAGAACCACCCTTTCTCCTATAAGTACAGGAAACAACAGAAGGCTTTGGTATAGGATGAGGTTTGCCCCAGACTGCTCCTCTACTTTCAACCTGCAGTGCCTGACCCCTCCCTCCTGCCCAACTGGCTGCTGACCTCTCACCTGCTGAACGGCTGCCAGGCTATGCAGCTGGGCATTACTGAGCTGCTGCTGGAGCATGAACTGGTGGAAATACTGAGCTGCATTGGGTTGCCGCTGCAGTGCTTGCAGAGCCTAGAAGACAGGATACAGAATTAAGAACAATCATTCCTAATCCCATGTGCATCACTGTAGCTGCCAGAAAGGGAGTCAGGAAGGAGATACACCAAAGGAGATGGAGGCTGAACCATCATCAGTATCTGATTTGTCATTACTATGTTGGACCCAGTAGTCTATACAGCCATCTAAAGCAGGAGAAACAACTGGTTATATGGTCTGTCCTCACATATAATAAGGAAAAGCAAACCACTGCACATGAACTTTTACTTCCCAAAATGAGTCCTGGAACTATATAGCAACATCCAGACAAACTGCAAATAAATGGGATACTGATTAATGGAAGGAAAAAAGCTGAGCANGGTGGCAGATGCACTCAAAAAAGTGAGGCAGGAAGATGATGAGTTCCAAGCCAACGAGGGTTACAGAGTAAGCCATATCTCAAATAAATAAATAAATACACACTAATTATAAAAGGGAAAAAAAGCTATATATTGTAGGTGTGTAGCACAGATATGCAGATCCCTAAGTTTTGGAGATAGATGACAGAAAAGCAGTAGTGACTTCTGAACAAATTCTACCAGGCAAAATTGTCAACTAATTGACATTTCCAAATATCTATCGTACAATGTCAATGACTACTTATAAAAATGATAGCGATCATTCTACTGTCAACTGGATTTTGCTATGCTCTTACTCTTTAATAATTACACCTGTTCTACCAAAATCTTTTAAGTAAAATGCTTCATTTCTACATGATATTTAAAGCATGAGATTTGCTATTTGTCCAAAAATAAATGTCTAAAAAGGTTCATGATATTTCTATTAGTTACAATAATTTATAAGGCCCAAAATTGAAAACTTGCCTACTGGAGCAGGAAAGAGAGCTCGGTGGGAAAGAACACTTGTAGCATAAGCCTAAGGACCTGAGTTCAATCCCCAGAACAACTTAAAACAAAAGGTCAGATGCATTGGTACACATCTGTAATCGCGGCACTTTTTTTGTTTGGTTGGTTTTGGTTTTTCCTTGGTTTTTCAAGACAAGGTTTCTCTGTGTAACAGCCCTGGCTGTCCTGGAACTCACTCTGTAGACCAGGCTGACCTCAAACTCAGAGAGCCACCTGCCTCTGCCTCCCAGNTGCTAGGATTAAAGGCGTGCGCAACCACCATCCGGCTACTGGCACTCTTAAAATGAGATGATGGCAGATGGAGACAGAACTCTCCAGAAGCTCATGGGCCAACTGGGCCTGTATCTACTACACAGCAGAAACAAAACCCATAAGTTGTCCTCTGACCTCTACATATCCAGCACTATAAACACACACACACACACACACACAAAATAGTAAATAAGTAAATAAATATTTTTAAACACTGAAGAGAAATGGTTAATTAAAACCTAGTTCAATAGACTGAACCCTATTTACTCATGTGTGAACTTTATAATACTTTGTATTAATCAATGAACCACATTCTCCAGCTCTGTCTTTCTGTATTTTTATTTCAAGACAAGTTCTCATCAAGTTCCCCAAGCTGCCTTGAACTTGGTACATAGCTAAAAACAAAACAAAATAACCAAATTTCATTCTGGGTTTGCTTGCTCTAATTTTGTAAACTGCTAAGACTCTGAAGTGGAAGAAAGCTCACTCTTCACCTACTCCAGAAAAACCTGGAGATGATGGTCTTCCGGTATCTTCGCCTAACCCAAGCCAATACCCCCAGACCTCGGCACTCAGCTGCGCCTCACCTGCACCGCTTGCCGTTCATACAGGGACATCTGCGCTATCTGGGGCCGAGAGCTGCCCCCCGAGCTGGAATTCCCGTTGGTGGAGCTAGAGTTCTGCTCGCTCTCAGTCTCCATGATAGTGTTCCAGGGTCCCCAAGAATGGTGCTCTGACTCAAGCCCTGGACGGGAATCAGTAAAGGATTAAAGTTATACCTCAAAGCTAAAAATGTCTTTTCATATTATTATTACTTTACTATTTATTATTATTATTGTTATTTTACTATTATTATTATTATTCAAAACCACAGTAAGTCCACAAAATATCTAAGACTTTTCCTCTGAGGTCTTAGAACTCCCAAATCTGCAACACGATCTTAAAATCATGTTTCCTCACTCAATCATCTTTTCAAGCTAGTCACTGTCTCAAAAGAAANAACCATACACACCCCCTCCCNGATACCATTAAATAAAATGACCAGACTGTAACAAACCACCTTACACCCCCTAGCACTTCTCAACAGTTTAAAATTGGCCCATTTAAAACTTGCTGTTCTTTTTATCTCCAGCATACCATTATCATCATAACAATGGACAGCATTTCCTGTGAAGCCTCTAGGTGCCTCCTTTCCTTGGCCTAGACCCTTCACCTATACTATTTTTTTTACAGTGTTGTAGAGTAAGTATTACTGTCCTCATTTTATGATAGTGGAAACAAAGATTTTCTGTGTATCAAGTCTTTACACTACTATGTCTTTTCCCCAAACAAAAAAGCAAACAAAAAAAAAAAAAATCTGTCATTCGGTGTGAGTATTCATTATCCTCATTCACGGAGGAGAGCCCTGGATACTGATGAGGTGGACAGTGGACAGGTCATGGAAGGGGATAAACTCTGGGGACAGAAGAGCTAGCCTACTGCCCACATATCCAAAGCAGCTGGCTACAGGCCAAGCTACTAATTAAAGCCTCAGGCTTGTCACTTCTCCTTATATAACTTCAGTGTCCCTATTAGCAAATAAGNTAACAAAGTGAACATGCTACATACTCCCAAATATGTAACATTAAGTAACATTCCAACTTAAAAAAAATAAGATTGAACTTGACTAAAGTGTAAGAATTTACCCTCTAGAAGCTCCATCAAAATTAGCAAAAATAAATAGAAATACACGAGTCAAAAAAGAAAAAGAGACATGAGAAGCAAATAGAAACATTCTTCTAAAGCAGCACTACAATGACATGATTTTTCGCCTTATTTTTTTCTTTCTTTGGTTAAACTTACACTGTATATTCTTCACTTGTGAAACACTGAGTATCAGGTCACCAAAGCACTATGTGGTTTAGCAGTGTAAATGTCTGATGACAGTTTCTGCTAAGGGCTGTCTATAGTTTCATTAGGTGAACGGATTTACCTCAGGAATGCATCCCAAACAAGCAAACAGGTAAATAACAGTCAAACTCCTGGCCTTGGCAATTAAAGTTGTGATTTCTCCTAATTCTTTTCCCAGCATCTCCTCATCACACCACTGTCCCCAGAGAACTCGACCCACTTTGGGAAGAGCAAAGGTCACTCCACACGTGGATATAATGGAAGAGGTACACAGAGGATATTTTATCAGCTCCAACTTCAATCTACCTTTCTCCCCACATCTTTTGCCAAAAATATCAAAGCACTAAACAGATACAGACCCATGAATCCTCAATATCAGCATGTGAAGAAAAAAAGTGGGTAAGGGTTAGAGGCAGCATGGCACAGGTGTATGTATAGATTACTGGACTTATCTCACTGGACTCAGAGACATCAGACCCTGTTACTTGCAATAGAGGCTTGTATAAAAAAGCTCATAAATTCAACGACCCCCTCCTTTCCCCCAGATCGTAAAACAGAAAAGGGCCAATTTAAAGTCTTTCCACCGGGGAAATTGCCATCAAAAACCTTGCAAGGCACACAAATCTATTCATTTTTTAATTCATATTGTGAGTTCCAGGTTAAATATAGCAAGTGAAGACAACAAACAGTTTAGGAGGCAACCTGAATTAAAAAATAAAAACTAGGAGAAGGGTGAAAGGCCATCCTAAAAGGTACCACCATTTGNGTGTGGGTGTGTAAGGATTCAACTGGGGCAGATGCACACCCCGATGGGAGGGGACTAGAAAGTAATACAGAGGTGGACACGGTACTGGGCCTGTTGGGTCAGGTGTTGGAAGAAGTCCACGTCCCTGAGTATAAAACTCTGTTGCAGTAAGAATGGAGCGAGAAGCAGGGGTTGGGGGTGCCTCGGAAAGACTCCCAGGGGTTCGTGTTGTACACAGAACCGTGATGAAAACGCAGTTGCAAAGAGAAATCAAACACACCGGGAGAAGGGGGTGGATACAGTGCTATGCCCGGAGCGAACGGACCCGGTAAGCAGGGAAATGGACATTCTAATAGTAGGGAGCCAAGCAGGAGGGGCACACAAGTCAAGGAACTGGAGACTGGGGAGCCCGGCGGAGCGCGAGAAGCAGGGGAACCACCAGACAGCATGCTCGGATGTAAGGACCGAAGTCGGGGAAGGGAGAAATGAATGAGAAGACGACGAGCGGCCAGAGGCAACGAGGTGACGGACAGACAGCACCGAGCACAGCGAGCGCAAAGCACGGAGACCGGGACGCGCAGCACCGAAGCACCGCAGAGCGCAGCAGAGCGGGAGGCAGGAGCGCGGCTGGGGGAGGTACCTGGGCGTTGCACACGCCGAGGTGGCTGAGGAAACATCCCCGCGCCGCCGAGCCCCCGGGATGCGGCCCCTCCCCGGCCCGCGGCCGCCCGGTTACCTTCGCGCCCG
>LZPO01116968.1:112255-124770 GCA_001675575.1 Neotoma lepida
AACCATCTATAATGAGATCTGGTGCCCTCTTCTGGCCGTATGTATACATGCAGGCAGAACACTGTATACATAATAAATAAATAAAAATAATAAAAAAAAAAGACTGAGAGAGAGGCCTGTGTGTCTGTCCCACGCAGGTCATATATTCAGGGGGGTAAAAGAGGAAAAACAAAGTGACCATACCAAACCCACAGGATGAAGGAAGGGCACAAGGGGTGACAATGAGAGAAGAACAAAGGTGTCCCAGAGATGTGGCAGAAACTGAGCTGAAAACAGTTGTTTCAGGTGTTGATATGCCACCTGCTCAGACTGCTGGCTCTCTGANTAAAAAGCATCCTGAAGATTCAATTTCTGGAGCTAGAGACATAACTCAGAGGTTAAGAGCACTGGGTGTTATTCCAGAGGACCCAGGTTCTGTGGACCCAGGTTCTGTTCCCAGATATATATCTCCAGTTCTAGGGGATCCAATGTCCTCTTCTGGCCTCCAGAGGTACCCAGTATACATGTGGCGCACAGACATGCATGTAGGCAATACAACCATACATATTAAAAAGAAATCAATTCCTCTGCCCATTGACCTCTGGTAAGAGCAGCAGGAACTTTAGGTGTCCCAATAGAATCCTAGGCAGAGTATGGTGTCTACCTTAATGCATGTGGTAGTCTTGCTCAGAACAATTTACTGTTCCAGTGTANACAGGTAGTGTGGCTGTTTATTTGTTGTTTGAGACAGCATCTGAGCTATCTTTGAACTTTTTCTATAACCAATGCTAACCTTGAACTCCTGATCCTCCTACCTCCCTTTCACAGGCATGCACCAACATGCCCAGCTCCCTCACTGTGTGTGGTGGTGTACATGTGTATATATGTATGAGTATGCACATGTGTGCATGTGAAGACCAGAGGTTATGCTGTATTCTTCCTCTGTATATGTCCATCTTATTTTTTGAGGCAGGGTTTCTCACTAAACCTGGCTCACTAATTGGCTAGACCAGCTAGCCAGCAAGACCAGGAATCCTCCTGTCTCCCACCCTCTCACTCCCACCCATCAACCCTGGAGACAGAAGCCATCAGCCATAGACATGTTTCCCCATGAGTGCTGGGATCCAAACTCTGGTCCTCTTGATTCCACAAGTTTTTTTTTAATTAATTAATTTTGNTTTTTTTCAAGACAGGGTTTCTCTGTGTAACAGCCCTAACTGTCCTGGAACTCACTCTGTAGACCAGGCTGGCCTCAAACTCACAGAGATCTGCCTGCCTCTATCTCCAAAGTGCTGGGATTAAAGGCGTGCGCCACCACCGCCGGGCTTCCACAAATATTTTACTCACTAAGCCATCTCTTCAGCCCTTCCTTCATTCTCTCCTTCCTTTCTTCTTCTCTCCTTCCTTCCTTATTCCCTCCTTCCTGTCTGTCTTTTATATACTACNTCACTGTGTAGCTAATGTCAGCCTTGTGATCTTGTGGTACTCCTGCATCCAACTCCCAATTGCTAAAACTAGAAGCATACACCACCATCCTCACCTGATTTCTCAACTTCATATTCAGCCATAAAACCTGAATTCATATACCTGAATGTAGACCTCTTTATCCAAACATGATACCTTCTTGAGGGTTAATAAATATTTCCCATGAATTAATTACTTTAAGATGGGCTCTGGGCATTTATAGATATACTAAGACAAGGGAAAATCTTCATCCCTTGAATCTGCTGTTATGGCTTGGAGCCTGAACTGTGAGATCTTGGATGGAATCCAANTCTACTACTTAGTGACTCTGCTTCTCTNTGTTGGACAAGTCACAACNTCTGAGAGTTTCATTAAAATGAAAGCAATATCTAGCAGGGTCAATGTGAGAAATCAGTAATGTCTAGAATTTACTTTGGTGATTTTCCTCTGTAAAGCATTCAATAAGCTGTTGTTATTAAACAACCATGGTGTTAAGAGCCGATTGTGAAGCAGGTTTGCTGAGAAAGAGCTACTTACTCAGGGTTCCATTGTCCTCATCTGATCTCTGAAAGAATCACTTATGGCCAAGGGTACAGAGAACNTGTNGGGCCTGGATTCCATCCCCAGCTNNCACCCACCAGCCCAATAAAACAGTTNCCCACCCAAGAAAAGAAGAAAATAGGGCTGGGACATAGCTCATTNTAAAGTGCTTGGCCANCATGTTCAAGGTCCTGGTCTTGACCCTGAAAGAGGCTGGTGAGGAGANAAAGAATGTTCCCAGAGCCATGGCCAACCTTTTGACATGGTTGTCACCTACAGATTTCACACTTTAGAACTTTTGAGTCCAGTTACAAATAAANGAATCACAGAAAAAGAAATATCAATGTTTTATATTTAGGATTTGGGCTGTCTGTATTCATACTATTCATGGCTGCATGTGGCCCTTGGNTCACAAGCAGGATGCTTCTGGAAGGAGTTTGGTCAGAATGTGATTATGAAACTCAAAATCTTATTATCTTTCTTTTATCTTTGTCTCTGTTCGCTCTACCGCCAAATCACATCTCCAAGCCCAGAATCTAATCTCTTAATANCAAACTTGCCAAATGATGACTTCTGCAGTCACATATGTTAATGAACTNTGCTAGGATTTTCACTNTTTATACATTTACTNTCTCATCTGTCTAGAGAACTCCTTGTTTCTGTGCCTGCTTCAGCNTTGGAGTTTGTTAACGAGCCTGTACTCCTCTCAGCCCAAANCCTGCTAGTGATTTCTTGGGCTGTGAGTACCTAAGGTTGATTGAGTAAAAATTGACCATTGCCTGCCATGTAAATTANTAATCAAACTCATAAAGCCATCCCTGATTTCTACCCATTAATTGTTGAAATGAGTGTACCATCTGCTTTGCATAGCACCTAGACATTGTGAANATAAAATAACATTTGGAAACAAATTATGGATTCTAGGAGAGAAAATTGAAATTTATCAGAATCTTCAGTTGAGGTTTAACTCAACCCCCTGAGGAGTAAAACAGTTTCCAGGAGAAAATAATCAATATGTTTTTAGCACACATAGTTTTCACTACTACAGTAGGCATATGGGAGATGTATAAAGCATTCCCCTTGTAAAGCTTGTATTGTGGTAAGGTAAGAGAAAGTTATTAACATAAATTGTAGCACCCAAATCAACATGCACATTTTGGTCCTAAANATAGTAAAACCATGATACATTGTCACTGGGTGGTGCATGGAAGCNAAAAAGAAAATAGCCCTGGGCTGGGGGTTCCACTTAGTGCTCTACNTAAGCCTCCCAAGCTTTCGCTGAGTGAAGGATTGCTTCCTCCTGTTCAGAGATGAAGGTCCTGAATCAGATTAGCACAAAGAACAAAGTCNTTCTAAACCAATTCTAAAGCTCTTGTTCCTTTGCTATATTGAGGAGAGCTTTAAGGCTCGTCACAAAAGTCCCTTCTGAGCACATGGTNGGATTATACTCCTCCACCTCCCTACATTTGGTCCCGCCATGTATGAGTGGGCATGGGACACATCACTTCTGGNAGAAGCATCAGGAGTCAATCCACATGTCACCTGGTTTCCTCTTTCTCCTGACACATCACATTCCTGTGATGGCTGTTCAGTCCACCTTCCATCCTCAGATGAAGACAATACACATCACAGTCTCTATCCAAACTTCAGTAAAAACATAGAATGAGAAACAAAATGTTTTTACTGTAAGCACTAAGTGTTAAGGCTTGGATTTTAAATGTCCCCCAGGACCTGTGTGTTGAATAAAAGCTTAGTCTTCAGCTGGGTGATGGCGCACGCCTTTAATCCTAGCACTTGGGAGGCAGAGGCAGGCGCATCTTTGTGAGTTCGAGGCCAGCCTGGGCTACCGAGGGAGTTCCAGGAAAGGCGCCACCAATGCTACACAGAGAAACCCTGTTTCGATAAACAAAACAAAACAAAACAAAAAAAATAAATAAAGCTTAGTCTTCAGCCTGGACATTACTGGGAAGTTGTGGGACCTTCAGGAATGGGGACTTACTAGCAGGAGATTAGGTCATTGAGTGCATGTCCTTGACCTGGGATTTTCTTCTCTGTTTTCCAGGTTACGACAAAGTGAGCNTCTTTGCTCCACGACAGGTTGCCTGCCATAATGTTTCTCTTTGCCACAGACCCAAAAACACCAAAGCTAACCAACCATGAATCCAAATGAATCTTTCCTCTTTTTTTTAAAATCATAGCAATAGAAACTCNAACAAAGACAATGCTGTTCTCATCTAGGCCAGTGAATCATTCTTTAAAATGGCTCAGTGTAGACCTTCTATCAAAGTTTGTAGGCCTCCAGTACCTGAAATAAAAGTGAGAATTAAGTGTTAACTAAGGACCAGTTAGTAAGCAATGAGGAAATTTACTGGAGACTAAAAATCTGGGAAAGAATTGTATTATGTTTGTCTCATAACTTCTAAGGCAACTATTGTATTTTATAATATTACAGCTCTAGAGAAGGGTAAGAAATTGGACTCACGTGACTGGAATTGACAAGGACTGAAAGAAAGAAATGACCTTAGCAAAGACCAGCTCAATTTATTTTGTTTTGGTCTGGTTTAGTTTGGATTTGGTTTCTTTCAAGATAAGATCTCCTGGCCTCAAATTCATGATCCCCCTGCCTCCACCTCCCTAGTGCNAGAATTACAACTGTACACCACCACCTCTGTCTATCAAGTGAGTTTTAGTCAGAACAAGAAAGGATTAAGACCATACATTTGGAGACGTGTAGGCAACTTTGTAGAGAAGGACTTGAGGAATAAAGTCTAATTAGACTGCGGCTTTGTGGTAAGATCAAATCAAAGTGCAATCACCACGCTGCTTGTTGTAACCTCAGAGTGGATTAATATATTGCTCAACAGATGCTTTCACTTAGATACTTAGATAAAATGGCTTGAGGNATAGCTCTTCCGTGCAGCTTAATAAGCCTGGCATGCCCAGAGTTAAATTGAGAAAGAGCTAAAAGATGAAAGAAAGAAATATGGATGCAGCTATTGACACACAGACCTGAGAAGANTAAGACAGACTAGAGTTTGACTGCATTTTGAAACCATGGGCCTGGATTAAAAAATCTAAGGCTAAATTAATGACTGTTGCATTGTTAATCTTCAATAGTACAAAAAACTGTTCAGTAGCCCAATGCCCAATAGTAAATCAGTATGACACCCTAAAATATGCCACTCTGGCATAAAGGCTATTTTGAGCTNAAGGCAGTTGAGGAAAAAGCAAACAGAGGACAACATCTCCTCCCTCCCCCACTCCAAGAAAACAGAGCTTCGGTTCCTGTGAAGGCTTTTCCTTCTCTGTAGCAGGAAGGGAAAAATAACCCTTATCACCAGAAGAGTCAGCATGACAAGACTCCCAAATAACCAAAACTATAGAGCAGGTGCTACAAGAACTACACATAAAAAAATTAATGAGACACTGTGCATCCTCCAAATTAACTGATTTTAAAAAAAAAAATCTGATAGTGCCAAGTCTTAGCATGAAGTGGAGTGTGACTCACTTTCTTTGATGATGTTAGTGTAAAATGTTTCGAAAATATTTTTTAAGAGTTTGGCATTATTTAGCAAAATCAGATTCAGGAACCTGGTCCAGGGGGCTGGAGAGATGGCTCAGTGGTTAAGAACACTGGCTGCTCTCCCAGAGGACCTGGGTTCAGTTCCCAGTGCCCATATGGCAGCTCACACCTGTCTGTAACTCCTGTTCCAGAGCTTCTGACACCCTCATAGAGACATACATGTAGGCAAAACATCAACGATCATCAAACAAAAATAAATTAAAAAAAGAAAGAAAGAATCTGGTCCAGTCAATGAAAGAAGACCACATGAATGGTGAAAACGAGGTATAATGACATGCAACAACGTGAATGAGGATTAAAGTGAATCACAAGAAATAAAACCCAATACAAAAAACCACAGTGCTTGAGTCTTGTTCAGCCGATATCACTCTGGTACATGCTTAAGGGCCTTGATTCAATAAAAAGCACACAAAATCAAAGAATCCATACCATCTGGAACACTTGTATACTTACACAAGTTCAAAACCATACCAGTCTTCCGTATTTGGAAACACATATGTAGATGCAATAATTATAAACCAACAAAGAATGCAATTCCAGGCAGTGTCAAGAGCTTACCTCTAGGGACTGGGAGGGGGGTTATGGATGAGAGACACGCAGGGGTCTGGGTCACCTGCCATCTCTAGAGAAATAAGGAGTGGCTTTGCAAATATTCTCTTTACATTACTGAATCAGTGCTCAGGCACTCTTCCTTTGATAAAANTAAACTCTGTGTACCAGCNTTAGAACCATGGTTATGAGTAATNTCACAAATATCATTTGTAGCAAAGGCTAGTCTGTGGGCATTTTCAAGATCACAATAGGAGCTGGGCATGGTGGCACATGCCTTTGATCCCACCACTCAGGAGTCAGAGGCAAGCAGATCTCTATGAGTTCAAGGCCAACTTGGTCTAGGAGTTCCAGGACAACAGTGCTGCTACACAGAGAAACTCTGTCTCGAAAAACAAAACACAACAAAAATCACAACAGGAAGAGAAAGAGGGAACTGAATACATGGTCAGCTGTTTGTATAGCATCTTTGCATTTTAAGGTGAAGAGTTTTTGGNTTGTAACACATTTGCCTTAAGGGAAATAATATTAACATAAGAACTCAGAGAACACATATGAAAATGACCTTGGGATGGGTAGGGATGCAAAGTGAGACAGGCTCTCACCCTGTAGTCCAAGCTGGCCTCAAACTCATGACTTTTTTTATTTTCTTTGTCTCAGCCTTCCAAGGAATGAACTAGGAATGAACTCGGGGTCTCATCCATGTAAGCACAAGCTTTAACACTGAGCTGTATCCCTGCCCTTAATGGAAATGCTTTTACTGTAAAATTTTATGTCATTTTCTCCTTGTCCTGATACTTACATTTCATTTCCTCCCACTGGGAATGGGAGCTGGTTTATACAGTTAAGTGAAATCAGTTTGTTCTTGTGCACCATCTGTATGGGGTCCATATCTGAACAGAGAACTGGGCATCACAGGATCTTGTTGAATAGGAGGTTTTGTAGCATCAATTGTCCTTCCTGGGGTTGGCTCTTTGGGGTACGGCCCAGGGGTCATTAGGAGTTAGACTCTACATGTTTATACGAGACATCACAAGTGACTAAAGTAAGGCTCAAAAGGTCAGGTCGGACTGCCAAAATGTGAGAATTTTGGCTTTTATTTTTGGCTCTTTTGGCTCTACTCTCTATTTCCACCTTCTCTGACACATAAGCAAGAACAAATCACCAACAAGGAGCAAACATCATCTTCTGGAGTATCATAAGAGCTGAGAAGGGACGTGAGGGTGGGTAGTGGCATTGCTGATTTGTCATACTGTTATAGGACGATAAAGCATAAAAGGTTCCAGTGACATTTTGGAGAGTGGAGAGAATTGTTATTATACGAGGTTCAAGGCCAGAGTGTGACATCACTTGGAGGTCAATACTGTCCGATTGCTGTGAGAAGGCATCGGGACCNAGGCAATTTATAAGAGAAAGCATTAATTGGAGGCTTGCCTACAGTTTCAGAGGGTTAGTCCATGGTCATCATGGCAGAAAGCATGGTGGTAGGCACTGGAGCAGTAGCTGAGAGCTCACATCTGATCTGAAAGTTTCAGGGAGAGAGAGAGAGAGAGAGAGAGAGAGAGAGAGAGAGACAGAGAGAGAGGCTAGGCCTGCCTGGTGTTGTAGGCTTTTGAAATCTCAAAGCCCACCCCTACTAACATTCCTCTTCCAACAAAACCACTTCCTAAACACTGGGAACCAAACATTCAAATGTATAAGCCTGTTACAGGGAGCCCACCAGAGATGACCACTCAGACAGTTTGCAGCCAACTGAAAGTCTTTATTCCTGTCAGTGGGACTACACTCAAGTATTCAGGACCCAAGTGTAGTGTCTAGTGTTTGGAGTAAGGAGTTTTTAAAGGCAAAAACCACATCCTGGTATTTCACTGGTTAACTGCAGGGGGAGGTTTTGTGGAAGCAAGCAGTTTAACAAAAGCTAAGATAAGTTATCTGGGGCAGCTTGACCTCAGCTTCCTAGAATAGATTTGGATAATTTTCCACAGGATTCTCCATCAAGAAGATCAAATTCTAGTTAAACCTAAAGTGACCTTAGCAAGAGTATAAGATAAAGGAACCTCTGCTCTGCCTTGCCCTGTCACAAGCCTATGGGAGGCATTCTCATTCAAACCACCACAAGGCCCTTAACAGTAGGAGACAGGTGCCACTGTCAATGGTGATAGTTGATATAGCTGGAGCTCAGTGGCCTACAGTCTGGAAGATGTCAATCATATGAAAGGGTATACAAGGAAGGCTGAAAAGGAGACTTAAGCCAATAGACAGACTAAGAGAGAGTTAGTAACCAGAGAAGCAAGCTCCTGCATGCCCTTCCTGAGGAGCCATCCCTCGGAGATACTTTGTCTTAAGTCGGGTGTCTCTTCTGACAGCCTTTTAGCATCTCATGCTATCCCTAACTGACAGGCACAGATGTAGCCTTCTCCCAGGGTCAATCAGGTATTCCCCTGGGCCTCTGTCAACATGTCAAGATCATGGCAGTTTGGGAGTACTGCTGAGGCTAGAGAAGCAATCCTCAAGGGCCTCAAGGGCCTCAGGAGCCACTGAGATATGGTCTAGTTTCATAACTAACTTGGCCTATAAGTTACAATAAGCATGAGAAGCTGCCTGTGACACTATTCTCAGGGGGAGACATGAGCAAATGTCTAACTACCCCAGATAGGGAACCAACAACCTACCAAAATNTGGACACCACCAAAGTCCAATTTGGTGAATCAGTGAGCTTTATTGGGGTTACTTACAGGAATGTGGGTGAGGGGATACTTATAAGAGCAGAAATGACTTCTTCCAGGCAGCTCAATTTGTCTGGTGCTGTTTTTCCACAGTATTTAAAGCTTATTTTCACTCAGGGAAGAGGTCAGTTTCGGGGACTTCCTGAAGCTATAGAATTGTTTGCTTCCTGAGTGTAACCAGCTTCCCTATAGTACAGTTTCCCTTCCCTTTAGAACACCCAGTATCTAAAGGAGCTGCCTTCTGAGGTGGAAGATTTTGTCTCAGAGGAAATTGCTACACAACAGAAGCCAACCTGAGCTGGTTTATTCCAGTTCCTATGCCTGCTACAATGTTAGTCCCATTAGGAGGGACATGAACAGCCCCCTTAGGTCAAGAGATCATGAAAGGGGTAAGGGAGGGGCTGGCTGTTAAGGGCAGCTTGGATATCAAGAACAATGAGGCCAATGGTACAGGTACTCGTCTATTAGCCTGTAGACAGTGTCCCTAGCTGGAGAGCCCAGGTGGGGGCAATTAATTCTGCTTTTGGAGTTGACACGCTGATGTTTCCCAGAAGGGATCCAGACTCTATGACCTCTGTGAGGTTCATGATTGCACACCTTGAACTACCACCATCTATGGACCAGGTCGCTGCAGGTTGGGGAAGTGGAGAGACTCTTTCCAGCTCTGATCTTGCACTGCAGGTAAGGTCTCTCTCTATGCAGGAATGTCATAGAAGGGCCCTGATTAGGCTCTGGCAGCAAAGTGACAGGATTTAAAGTTTGGCAACCTTGGGAGATGGCTCTGCCAGGATAAGTTCTTGCCACACAAGCCTGGTGACTTTAAGCTTGACCCATGGAGACCATGTGAAGGGAGGAGAGAGAACCAACTTCACAAAGCTTCCTCTGGCCATCACACTGCTGTGGCAAGGTTGTACAGTTCTGGCGTTTATAAGCACATGGTACTTGTTCACTCTGCTGAGCCNCGGTATAAGGCCCTGAGTTAAGAGGTTTTTTTGTTTTGTTTTNTTTGTTTGTTTGTTTTTTTCTGAGTTGAAAGTTTTAAGAACTTGGTAAGGTACGTAAACCATCAAATTTGCCCCAAAGTTAATTTAGAAATCTCCTCAACCAAGAGAGCCATAGCTACCAAGTGCCTTGAGGCAAGCGGATCAGCCCTGTGCTACCTAAGGTCTAAGGACCTGAAAAGATAAGCCCTTGGCATGGGGTGTACCCCAGAGTTTGGGTTCAAACTGTTCCTCTTTACTCATGTGAAAAGGTTTAGTAAGACCAGAAAGAGCAAAGCTGGCATGGAGGCAAGCTCCTGCTCTAGGATGCCCAGAGCCAGGGTCATTGGAGAAGTCTGATCTGATGCTTCTTTCTCTGATCCCTTTAAGGTCCCATAGAGGGGTTAGCATCAGGCCAAACTTCCAAACCCAGACTCTGCAAAACCCTGTCACACCCAAGGTCTTTAGTTGTTTTGTGAGTAGGCTCCCCATACTTAAAATGAAATCCTTGAGTGACTGGAAAGGCTCTTATGCCTGTGGTTGGTATAAATCCCAAGAACCAGACCTCCCCCCCTCCTTTTTTTTCCCTGAGGGAGATCTGAGCCTTTGAAAAGAAAACCTATCCACATATAGCTAGCTTTTGAAGTCAGGCCAGTGTTTGCTCTGGACGGGATTTCTCTGAACTACAGATTAATAAATCATCTATGAACTGAGGGAGGTTCCTCCCACAGAGAAATTCAAGAGAGAATAGATCTTTAGATGGGCCTGTCTGAAACAATGGGTGCTGTCCCAAAGGTTCTAGAGTGAGATGGTCCACCTAAGCTGCTTACGTAATCTGGATGGAGGGGTCCTGTCATTTGAACGCAAACAGGGAGGGAGAGTCAGGATGGACAGGTACCCAAAAGAAAGCATCCTGAAAATCTAGCGTCATGAGAAAAGGTATTATTGGAGGGTGTGTGCCCTGTCTGGGGACTATGACGTGGATCCAGGTCTACAGTCTCACTTACAGTCCTCAGGTCCTGGAGCATTCCACCAGACCCACCCAACATTTTTATTGTACTCAAGGAAAGGAGAAGATGCAGCCAAGTGTGATGAGCTTCTCAAAGAGAGCCAAGCTTAAGTGTGTTATGTAGCCAAATGTTGGGTTTTCAGTGGGTCTCAGGTTACATCTCCAAGGGTTGTTTAGACTAGAACCCTCCGATGAGAGTTACATGGCGAGTTATGTGGGCACAGTAGCCCAGTAGCCAGGAATTCCTCAGTGAGAAGCAGTGAGCTTTTCCTCACTTCAGGCTTTGAAGGATAGTGGGGCCTTGGAGGGAAGTTGTTGAGATTCTTAAGGGCAGTTCTGACAGGAGTGGCTGCTATTATCCAGAAAGGGAGGTATCCCAGATTTCAGGAGGACCTTGTTATGTAATATAGAGGTCTAGAATAGAGACTATAGGGAGGGAGTTCCAGGTTGCAGACATCTCTGGGCCATTATAGGACAGTGAGGAAGGACAGAAAAGCAGAGAAAACTACGAGGGCATGGGAAAGGAAAAGAATCTTGTTCAAGAGTCCGGGACTGTCTCACCAACTGACAGCCAACCCTGACACCAGGTGACCCTTTCTCTTCGAGAGGGTCACACCCTTGCTTTCAGGTGTCTTCCTAAGTGCCTTCTTTCTCGTAACCTCGTGATTAAAATCTATATCTACATCTTTTAAAAAACAAACAAAAACCAGAATTATAGTGCAGTTAACTTTTGCTGTGAAGGTTGCATACACAGAGAAAAATAATCATTTTCTACAAATATATTTCAGTAAGAATGTTAAAATAGTAAACAATGCTTAAGTCCTAAGCATATGAGGCCTTTCTCCTTCCCCAGATATAAGCCTGCAGTTTTCTAGGACACTTCCAAGAACCCCTTTTCAGTAGAAGATAGTCCTTAACCCTTTAAGCTACCCTTATGGCCCATGGTTTTGCCTTATTGGACTGCAATCCCAAGCCCATGAAGAACNACCTGACCTCATTTAGCAAAACGTNGCAAAGGGGAGGGGTCCTCAGAAACTCTTTGAGACTTAATTTGAGAGCTACCAGAAGTCCTATGTATTGCCACTGCTAACGTGTGCCTGGTTCTCTTTGAAAAGTTCACACCACACTTGGTTGGTCTCATCCTTTCCCTGAGTGCCTCCCCTATGAATAATCTCAAATCTGTGTTAAACTCTCATTCTAATAAAAATCTAACTCTGCTTCATATTGACTCGTTCTAAAAGTCTCGTCCCTGGCAAAGTCAAGAGTCGTGTCCTCATCTGAGTAGATATCTCCAACAAGTCTCAGACTGCTGTTTCAGGTGGCTACACACAGCTACATCTCTGGCCCCTCCGACTGCTACTGACATTAGGAGTGCTGAAAGAGCCTACAGACTCTCAAAAAGCCTTAAATGTGTCTGAGCTTTGGACACGATGCCCCCAGTCAGGAAGAGAATGGGNAAGCNAAGAAGGGACAGAAAGGAATGGGTGAAAAGATGTTTATCACACAGATTAAGAGGGGTGTGTAAGTGGGGATTAAATGGGCTGGTTGAGTTTGCACTGATGTCAGTGAAGAGAACCAGAAACCCGAAGGTCAAACCAGAGATGGTAGTCTAAACAGGAAAAGCCATTCCACATCAATAAGGAATGTAGTTTTGGTCCCTGTCACATCCAAGGCTCATCTGTGGA
>LZPO01116968.1:209126-232289 GCA_001675575.1 Neotoma lepida
ATATGTGTGTGTGTGTGTGTGTGTGTGTGTGTGTGTGTGTGTGTGTGTGTGTGTGTGACATAGTGCCTGTGAAGGCCAGAAGTGGGTGTCATCTGGTTCTATGGATTGGGAGTTACAGGTGGTAAGCCACCTGCTATGTCTGCTAGAAACAGAACTCAGGTCCTCTGCAAGAGCAGCAGTTACTCTTAACCATCGAGTTTTTCCAAACCCTTTAAAAATCTTGACAAAAAATAAAATTATGGCAGGCACGTTGGTGCCTGTCTTTAATCCCAGCACACTGGAGGCAGATCTCTGTGAGTTTGAGGCCAACTTGGGTCTATGGAACAAGGTCCAGACCAGCCTGAGATACACAATGAGACTCTGTCTAAAAAATAAAATAAACGATAAGGAATGTAGNTGGCTAGCTGGTTTCTAGCTTCCACTTTTTGGATCCACTTCAGTACCCAAGGGCCAATTTGTTGATTCACTCAGAGCCAGGAACTGCACAGAACAGGGTAATATTAGATTCCAGTTATACAATACACATATAGCCTTTGATTTAGTAAATCTGAGATTTGTTTTTCCTAACAAGAAAGAGAACCAGAAATGTTCCCACCCCTGGGGCACAGACAATATTTGGTTTTGTCCTGGTGAAGGGTTATCTTTACATCACTGATATTCAAGTATGTCAAACAGAACATCCCTCAACCATCTACAGTTTTAGTTAACCACAACCAACTGGTCTCAAAGCATTAAATAGAATATCCCAGGAGTCAACAGTTCCTAAATTTTATTTTTGGAACTTTGAAGATGGAACCCCTTGTACAAGCAAAGTATGCACTTTACCACAGAACTACACTCCATCTCTTAAGTTTCAAATTGCACACCTCTGTGTATCAAGACAAAATCTTGTGCTATCCTGCTGTCCAACCCTAAGCAGCCCCTTTCAGTTGCATACCAATGCTGTGTATACTACCTGTTCCCTCGTGAGGGTAGTTATCTTGCTTTACTAGCTGACTGCTGTATCACTCAATGCTTGTGTCTCAGTAACCTTTATTTCACTTGATAATGGCCCAAAGCACAAGAATAATGATGCAAGGAGGTACCATGACACAAAATTCAGAAAGACAAATTAATTCTAGAAAGACCAGAATATACAGTAACCAGTACTGCCTGTTGTTTCAGGAATCTATTGTTCTTGGGACATTAAGCTCCTTGGATAATGGATTACAAAATCCATTCTATCTGTGATGTGCTAACTGGGTAGAATGAGCATGAGGTAGCTAACACAAATGGAACCCCTGCTGAGATGTGTTCTTTGTAGCTGTAAGTCTACAAAGATGTAGGATTCCACCATTCCTCTAACATATTTAGGAGGCCAGGGGTCAAGGTATGCTGTAACACACCCTATAAAATAAATGTGCCTACACTTTTCATCACTTGTTATTAGGAAGCAAACACTACCTAGTGTAGGTACCACAACCCACTCAGAAACACTGCTTCAACATTTCTTTATATTCACTGATTGGGAGACATTGCTAAATCTGAGTAGGTCTTACAAATTGAACTGTATGCAGCAAAACCTAGAAGCACAAAAACGTTGTCAGTGGTAATGACACAGGAAATTTCAGCAAACCATGATATCATGAAGGGGTTCCCTAAATGTGTGAAATAGGTCTGTGCAGTGTTAAAGAGTGGAACGTGGTTGCCATGGGGATGTAACACCAAGTCTCTTCAAAGAAAAATGGATGCAACTAGTACATGTGGTTTACAGCCTTTAGCACTCCTAACCCTTTGCACGGGTCCAATAAGGATTCCTACAGCAAACTAGTCAGGCCACTTCTATACAAGCAGTACTAGAGAATCGAATGGGTAACCTGCTCAGATTGGTGGNGCACATGAAGTCTGCTCTCTGCTCTCCAAAAGCATTCCTGTCTACTGCTTTTTCCTTTCCTTTGTATCTTTTCCTCAAAACTATCTCTTGACTACCCAGAGTTTCATTACCACTCATTGCTATACCANGTATAAATGTCATAAACAAGCTGAGAGCTGTTGCCACCTAGCTGATGAGGCCTTGCCCTCAATCTACAGTCTCCCTGTGCAACTGGAGATGGCTATGGGGAACTGCCAAAAACAAGCAAAAACCCCTGAACCTGTCAAAGGTCATTTGTGAAAAAGGAGTTGACATTTACTGATTGTTTTATTAGTCTTCAGAACTCTGAAGAAATTTGATGCCTTTAGTGCTTTTTGCTTATACTCAAGTATCTTACCATGATGGGTGGCTTTCTATTTAGTGGTTTAATTAGGCTAACTTCATGAGATACCGCCTTTTTGACGGTGCCACACTACCAGTGTCTCAAATCATGGGTCATTTCATAAGACATTCAATCTATTTATTCTTCAACAGATGTTTTCTACAAAACAGGACCCAAACATGACTTTTACTCCTTAAAATCATGGCAACCCCAAGCTCAGTCTAGTAAGGTTACAGGATCTACATGAGAAATAATTTCAGTGCTGTGATACTGCTGGTTCTGGGATACTTCTCACTGGACTGCTAATAATGGTGTGCTTACTTTAGGGTTTCACCGATCTGTATTGCTGGGTGTGACAGTTAAACCTCTGCGCAAGCCTGTGAGGGATTTCCCAGACTACATTAAGTGAGGTGGGAAGCTCCCCCACCCTCTTCCCCCATGTACTAAATGAGGGTAGCACCATTCCAATGGAGTTCTTGACTGAATAAAAAGCAAGCAGAACACCAGCACTCAGGTCTCTGCTTCCTGATAAGGATGCACCATAACCAGCACTTCCCCCTTCCTTGCTGTGCTGAACCGCACCCCTTTGAACTGTAAGCCATAACACACAAACACCCTAAAACCCTCCCTTGCTTGAACTGCTTTGCTTGGGTGTTCTGTTATACCAATGAGAAAGGCAACCAGTACACAGTGTGTCTCACTATCACATTTGTTTTTCCAGAACAGTAAATTTGCTTCTATCATGAACTTTTGAAATACCTAGTTCCCCTCTTAATAACTATTTCACTTTGAAGCAAATGTCTGACCTGTTGGCATGTACTTAAGATCTTAAGAAGAATTGAAACTGAAACACCAATCTTAGGAATACATTTATTTCAGTGGTAGAGTGCTTGCCAATATGGGCAAGACCCCATGCTGAACCTTCAGCAAATTAAATAATTCAGTCGTTTTGAATTAGTTATCAATAACCAAATGCATAAGATTGACTGTTAAATATTCAACAATAAGTGAAGTGCTATATCATATCCTAGTAAACCTTACATATTAATCTAACAAACTAAGTTCATTTACTTTCTTTTGAAATACTCTACATCATGGGGAGAGATGTGTCCAAAGGCCATGTAACCATTAAGTGTTAGAACNGAAATATGAGACAATATGACCATTCCTTTTCTGAAGTATTCTTCAGAGATTAACCAACCACAGCAGCAATTCAGCATGATCATTCAGTGTTGAAGGAAAGGGACCCAGAGGAAATCATCCAACGACGCTGTAGTGCCTGCCTATGTGCCAAAGGGAGCATTCACTTCAGAAGTAAAGGATGTAAGACTGCATTTGCAGAAGACAACTACTGAGAAAGAATAAAAGAACTCAGGCGAGTCTAGTATCCTGGACTAATGTGAGTAACACATATGATGGAGTGGGTAGAAATGATAGCTGCTAAAAGAACAAGGCACACTCCATGTGTTTCATTTTCATTCAGTGCTTTTATTTTAGAAAAAGAAACCACACTGAATCCAACAAGGTAGAATACAGATTTCTTATTCTGTTACTCTTCCACTTTAAAAAGAGAACNCCAATCTGTCTTCATCCGGAACAGCACTGGTTATTTCAAGAGAACCTGGGGAAAAACAAAACTCACTTAAACCACAGATTCTAGAAGTCTCTACCATGGGTATAAGGGAAAAAGAAAAAGAAAGGACAGGAAACCAACCAACATTATAATATATTACAAAACTTCAATTTTTTTGTTATTTCCATTCTTTGACTTGGTGATCCGAGTTAACGAACATATATACTCTAATTATAACTTGGAAAATATTTAATGTTCGTAACATTTTAGTGAACATAACTACTACTATAAATAAATACAGGCTTCCTTCCCAAATTTATTTTATTTTCTCCAGAAGAAATTACTCTAATTCCCTGAATACACATATGGATCCACAGTACTACAATAGGCTGCATACTGCACTGCACCTTCAATCTCAGCACCTGGATGCTGAGGCAGGGTGGCCTGTAGGCTCCAGGCACCTAAGCAACACAATGAGTGACTGGCCACCCAGGGCTACAGAGAAGACTCCAGCTCACAAAACCAAGATGCTACCACCAGCACAGTACTGCAGCTTTTTTTTAAAACTTTGCTTTTTTCCTTGCCTACAGTTTATAACCTACAGTTTACAACTTATTTTAAGAAGATTATCTAGTTAAGTATATTCTCTCAGAGATTAAGATATCCAACAAGGGAGCTAGAGAGATCGCTCCAAGATAAAGAGCACTGACTGCTTTTCCAGAGGACCCGGGTTCAATTCCCAGCATCCATATGGGAGCTCACAAGTGTCTGTACCTCCAGTTGCAGGTGATCCCACACCCTCACACAGACACACATGCAGGCAAATCACCAATGTACACAAAATAAAAATAAATTGTTAAAAAAAAAATTTACCCAGCAGGAATAACATATTTTATAAAACTCAAATCCAATCTGAGGTACTGAATGGTCATAATTTTTTAAAACTTTCTTTAAAGAAAGAACTTTTTTTTTTTTCCAAGACAGGGTTTCTCTGTGTAGCCCTGGCTGTCCTGGAACTTACTCTGTAGACCAGACTGGCCTCAAACTCACAGAGATCTGCCTGCCTCTGTCTCCCGAGTGCTGGGATTAAAGGCGTGTGCCACCACCACCCAGCCTAGTATTATTTCTTAANAATGCTGCTAGAGATAAAAGTCTTGCTGCAGTCAGAACTGTGCCAGCACAAGAAACTGAAGCAGGAATGAAAATTCCTACAGATTAAATAAAATTACTGTACAAGGCCTCAAACAAAATTTAACTTTAATTCTCTTACCCTGTGTCCCCTAAATTTTCAAAATTTATTATATGTACAATAAATTTTATTGCAGATTAATATTCAAGTTGGTCATCTTTTTCAGCCTTGAACTTTTTAACATTTCTATATACTAGCCAAAATTACTGATTGGAACATAACTGTTTAAGGCAGTAGAATATTTTTCAACATTAGGACAATTTTTTTAAATACAGGTGGTATCATTTTAACACATTTTTAGACAACAAAATTCACTGCATATTTAGATAGTTGTTCCACTATTGTGTTATTATTCATCCTATTGACTCTGCTTGTCCCTCTTTTGGTTTTACAATCTACAAGGAAAAGAAGGAACTTGAGAATATAGACTTGGGGCTGCAGAGATGGCTCAGAGGTGAAGAGCACTGGCTGCTCTTCCAGAGGTCCTGAGTTCAATTCCCAGCAACCACATGGTGGCTCACAACCATCCATAATGAAATCTGGCGCCCTCTTCTGGTGTGTAGGCATACATGCAAGCAGAATAGTGTATACATAATAAATAAATCTTTAAAAAAAAAAGAGAGAGAGAATATAGACTTAATCTCTGTGACAGTGTGACTCATTTTCTGGAATGGAATGGAATGTGCAAAAGAGAGGCAGGTTTCGGGGTGTGAACGCTTTCTCCTTAGAACACAAATTCTAGAGAGCACAAAGGCGCCTTTGTGTCTTTCCTCATCCAAAAGATTAAGTATGTGTACGTCTGTGCGTGAGTGTGTGTATGTGTGCACGTGAATACAAGTGCTGGCAAATGCCAGCAGCCAGCAGAAGTTGAATCCTCTTGAGCTAGAGTTACAGGTGGTTGAGAGTCACCTGACATGGATGCTGGGAACTGAGTAAGAACCACACTCAAGTCTGGGGAGAATTACTGAGCCAAAGTAAACTCACATGTAAATAGTATATATGCATGCAAATACCCAAAGGTGGTTCCTACAGCTNATCTTAACAAGCTCTCTGAAAAGACCCCCAGGCTTTCCCACTGCAGAGCATGTGCCCAGCAACTACGGATGAAGGGATGAGTGTGTATAATGTAAACAACACTTTAAAGTAAGAGNTGGGTTTTAGCTCTGGCTCTGTAATCTTGGGAAATCTTTTTCTAATTTATTTAAATTATTATTGTGTTCATTATGCAAGCACATGAACATGGAGAAATCAAAGGACAACTTTAGGGAGCTGGTTCTCTCCTTTCCACCATGGGTTCCAGGGATAAAGTTCAAGTTCAGGAGTTACAAGACTTGCCTAAGGACTTGAGATATGGCTCAATATGTAAAGGTGCTGAAGTGCAAGCCTGACTAACTTGAGTTTGAATTCAAGACTACATTAAAGCCGGGCAGTGGTGGCGTACACCTTTAATCCAGCACTTGGGAGGCGGAGGCATGTGAATCTCTGTGAGTTCAAGGCCAGCCTGGTACAAAGTGAGTTCCAGAACAGGCTCCAAAAGCTACACCGAGAAACCCTGTCTCAAAAAAAAAAAAAAGTTCTTTCTTTAAAGAAAGTTTTAAAAAATTATGACCATTCAGTACCTCAGATTGGATTTGAGTTTTATAAAATATGTTATTCNTAAATAACTAATCTTTGCAAATGTCTATGGTAGGTATTTGTAGACCAGGAACTCATTCTATTAGATTAGTGGGCACCATCACCAATCACCCATCTCTGGATATCCTGTCTCTATCATTGTATGACTTGAGAACATTATTTCCATGTAACAACAAGGCCCCTAATGAATGTGCTTCTGAGAAACATTCTCTATGGAAACATTGAGGTCNNTTAGTGTCACCATTTTTCTGTNCCATTCATCATGCATATGTCTGCACTTGATGAGAGAGCAGAAGGATCAGGAGTTCAAGGCCAGCCTGACAAAAACAAAACAAAAATGAAACAAAGACAAAAAAACAAAAAAGTTTTATCTGAAAGACTAAAACTTTATCTCTAATACATAGGTTTCTAAATGAGCAGAGCTCCTTTAGATTTAAAAATCAGGAGGTAAGCTGGGGGTGGTGGCTCATGAGGCAGAGCTGCATAGAGAGACTCTTTCTCAACATCCCATGCCCCCACCAAAAAAAGTTAAATTGAAGCTAAAGTCTAAATAAGACTGGGGTTTATCTCAGTGGCAGAGCACGGGGCCAGCAATGAGGCCCTGTGTGCATAGGAATAATGATGCATTGGCCTTTCATCTCTGTTAAAATGATTTTAAACAATTTTGTTGCTAGAAATAAAGACAGCCCATTTAAATACTTCTTGAAGTAANTAGGTCTGCTTATTAAGATTTGATTTTTTTAGTCTTTAATTCTTGCACACTTCAAAATACCATTTACTTTCTTCTACTTAGCCTAGCCAAATTCTCTTCTTCTTTCCCTTCTTTTCCATCCCCTTCCCTTTTTTTCTTATTTCTTTTCTCTCTCATATAGCTAATGCTGGCCTCAACTCACAATGCAGCCAAGCTGTCTCTTATACACATCTAGATGTGTATAAGAGACAGTACATAGGGTGAGTCAGCTAGGTCTACATATTCTGTATCTCAAAGCAAGAAAATAAAACCTCCAAACGCAAAAAAAATCACATGCTTTTAATCCCAGCACTCTGGAGGCTGAGGCAGGTTGATCTCTGAGCTTAAGGCCCGCCTGGTCTACATAGTGAGTTCCAGGACAGCCAGGGCTATGTAGAGAGACCCTGTCACAAAACAAACAAACAAGCAGAGCAACACCAGATAAGGAAAAATCTTGAGGCAACAGGGAGAATGAGAGGGGGAAAAAGGAAATGGGGAGGAGAGAGAGATACAAACACTGAAATGAGAAATAAAAAAAGAGGAAAAGACTCAGAAACGTGAGCAGAAGAGAAGAACTGACAGGTATTTATATATAGAGAGAGATCTCCCTGCCTCTGCCTCCCAAATGCTGGGACTGAAGGCCTGTACTACCACCACCCGCTTAAATATTATATTCTTTATCTACCCCTCCAGCATTCCTACTAAAGGGGGAGGTCTTAATTCCATAAAATAGTTTAAAAAGAAAATTTACATTCAACATAATTTTTGCCATCATTAAAGGTCAATGTTTCAATGTATTGGGGGATATAATTTTGCATAGTGCTAGTAATTTTTCAAAATAAGGAAGGATAATGCACCAGTAAGATCAGATTTAACCAAAAGTAGAAAATGACAGATACCCATGTTTACATACCACCACAGACTGCAACAATGCACCTTATACAACACTGGTATCAGTCCAAAACCACACTCTGGGGTGGAAATAACTTACCATTCAGAGTAAAGAGGCAGCCATCCTAAAGGGAGCTTTCATCTCTGCCCTTCCTTGCTCCGCTCCGTGTGTCACATACTATTTCTTCTCCTATGCAGGTTTAATGTCAACAGCCACTCTGAAGAGTTCCTTTCTCTGCTGCCACCTACCCGTTTATCTCTCTGCTGCAGCAGAAGGGCATATAGAAAAAGGCCTTGCTTATTGTTCAAATTAAACAAAAGCTTTAATATTTCATATTTTAACATGTGAATCAACATTTTCAAATCTTGCCCATCCTACCTCAATAATCAGGAGAAAAAAACTCAATCATAGAAAATCAAATAATGTATGATCAATGTTCATGCTAAGCTAGGAAAATTAAAAACAGAAAGGAAGAACGATTATACACTCAGAAGTCGTTATCTCAAAGAGCCGTGTTCTGTTTTGTTATTTTCCTTCCCTATGTATCCCTGAGCTATAAATAAGTACATGATTTAAACTTTAACTAGGTAGTCTACAACTCCTACAAATTCCAAACTCAGAGACTACCCAAAGAACCATGGAAGACACATCAATATAATGCTTTTAAAGTAATTCTAGAAACTAAGGGTATTAGGTGCTTTACCTGCTTGAGATTTCAATGTTCTGGACTGCTTATTGCCCAATGGCTCTGAATACAATAAAACACGAACACATACGCCACCTACATTTAAAATAGGGTAGCATTTGTATGCCCATATAAGCATTGGGTATTTTGTTTTGCAAAAGAGTTAATATTCATTAAGTCCCTTAGAAAGGGCTGACCATGAATGTACATTTCCTTAAACTAATACATATGTAGAAAAATTAGGGGGGAGGAAAAGAATGACAAAAACAATAGTTCTAAGAGAAATGGTAACACAGCATAATATCTAATGCTTTTTAAAAATCTAAAATTCACTTCTATTCCCATTCTTTGTCCCTGGAGCCTACATCTGAAATTTGGTATTAGACACTAAGGAACTATATCCAAGAACAGACTAGCAATAATAATGGCTTATTTTTTCCACCCTCCCGTTACCTTCACCCCAAATAAATGTATGTACAGACTTGGCAACTTAAAACAATAAAACAAAACACTGACATAAGCACCAAAAAGCTGGTCAACAGCAGCACTGCAATGACATCGCTTCTACTTTCTCATTCCTTCCCCCATCTCAAACCCCACCCTTTTGACCTCTGCATATGGGATGAGCCTGAGCAGGAGAAGTTGGTGATGTCAGGACTGCGCCGTTCCCACGGATGCTCCTAGAGGCCTGCTGTGCTTCTGGGAACTGAGGCACAGGGATGTCTGTCTGACTGAAACCTAAAACAACAACAGTTCACCCCACCCCTCATGTCCCCCAAATCCCAAATAGCAGCCAGGTAAATATACTATATAAGGTCCACCTAGTAAGTTTGAATACAATAAAATCAAGATTCCTTACAAGTCAGCAGTTTTTAATGGGGCATCAGAATGGAGGTTGTTTAAACTCTCCACACCCTGTGCAATGCAAACATTCTACTGGTGGCCATTCTCACAGGCCAGAGAACAAAAGTCTCCTGAAGGAGTCCTTCTCAGAACACTTCATACATCCCTGTAGGAGTGCAGGTGGAATTCCTGGACGAGTAAATTTCAGTTCAGTTCAACAGAAAATTATCTTAGGATGCAGAAGATGCCCATGTCCCTATCCCATGTGTCAAGTGAANCACAGAGTAGGCTAATGGTTTATTACATGCCTCTCTAGCTGTAGAGAGGGCACTGAGGCCAGGGTTTCTTATTCCCTAACCAGGTCTGCTGAATGTATACATTCTTTGTGTAGGACATTACAAGCTACCAGATAAAATTGTGCAAAAAAAATAGGGAAGGTGCTATCTACTGTCTCTGAAAGCCTTTATTAAAGAGAGATTACTGCCCCAAATGTAAATATAAAACTAGTTTTCAGAGTGAAAACCTTAAAAAGGACAAGGAAGGAGGAAACAGTAAGCAAACTGGGATAGACATAAAGGAGAGTGATAACTAACAGAAGACTACCAAATTGTACAAACTGTATTTCCATGCTGCCACTAACTTGGTTTTATGACCCTGGCTAATCTGGTTAACCATGCTGTGCTTCAGAAATGCTCCCCTATATGTTCCAACCTATAATGTGTACTCTTTAGATTTTTGTTAGGACTATTTGTATCAGAAAGGCTAGTGATCAACTTCTAAGGTGACTAAAAAGCTCTACTGGTTTCACAAGCCCCTTGCACATCACTAAGGCCAACTGAACACTGCAGTGTACTTTAAACCATATATATAACCTAGAACCTAATTTACTTTACACAACTCTAGTTTTTCATACCTGTCAACTCCTAATTGATGTCTTTAAAGTGTGAGCTCACTGTGTATTCGGAACACCAATCCCTGAAAAAGCTTAAGCCAGAGTAGCACAATGGAAGAGACAAACAAACCCACAACAAAACAAAGCCAAAGTCACACTCTAAAAACTTATTATAGACATATATGCAAGGAATGGAGTATCTAAACGGCTAAATGAAATCCCAAGTGCTGAGTTCATCTCAATTGATTCAAACTTTATCCCACAAACACTTCTTTAAATTACTTGCTACCATATTTATGCATTATTTGTAAAAACCAAATTATGATAAACTCATGTTTGCCTTTAAAGTGTTACAGAAAGAAAACTTAAAAAAGTAAAATGTTAGCCTTCTGATGGAAATAAAGGAGAATCCAATTACCTGCCAGCAGGCTGGGATGTGCCTGGTCCGAGCCGCTGCACTCAGCACCCACTGCACAGCTGCATTATTGGGGGAGGGGAAGTTTACAAGGGCACTGACCCCAAAGCTCTCAAACTTCTCACTCATCATCAGGAGGGGGGAGAAGGAAAGTGTTTTCTCTGAGTATTTTTTGTTTGTTTGTATTTGTTATTTTGGCTCCTGAAAAGGCTGGCAAAGAACAGTAACAGTGCAAGCAATTAGAATATTTCTTCAAAAACAATTTTAAAAATGTAAAACATTAAGGAATTTTTAAAAACCAAACTTTTGTTAACATGGAAAAAAATTTCACCAGAGTTAGGCAGCCACCCCAGGAGGTATGGCAAAGTGCACTGGGATAAAGGAAATAAAATACCACACAAACCCCAAAACAAAATGAAAACATTTCAAATCTAATCTGGAAGACTAGATGATTCCAACAGCAGACTTCTGTCCATCACTAAACATTCCAAATCCAAGGGACCTAGATTGTATTTTAAGTGAAACTTTTTTCTTTTTTTTAAGAAACAAAAGAAAGCAGTGAACCTGGTTATAAATCCTACAATATATTACATTTTTAAAATCCTAGCACAACAAAAGTCAAATGTAAATAAAACCGAACAAACAGACAAACAAACAGCAGCAGAGGTTACCTGTCTGAGCACCTACATTTTCTTAGGAGGGGATCGTGTCTCACCAGCCAAATAGCCCATAAACCTTCTCAAAAACAGCGAACCAGGAGAAAAATATAACACAAGATTTGATTTCACAATGTCTCTAACACCCCCCAACCCCAAGCTGGGGGTTCATTGAAAAGAGATTTGCTTTTCCATTGTTTTCCTTCTTGAGAAAAAGGAGATGATTGATAGTCAATGGCCTTTCCAATGCCTTCAGTGTTTTTTTCTTAAAGTCTGAGAAAGTGCTTGATGAAAGCAAGTCTCTTGTTGGATTTTTTTTCTAACGTTCCATGGTAGTTTCTTATTGATAGCATAAAGAAAGATTTCAAAGTTCATTGGAGAAAAGCCAGCAGAAATGACCAATTTTAAGTATCAAAATTATTAGAAATTTTAAGTGGCATAGTTCATATGTATAGATCTATAGAGTCCGATTTTCATCATGGATAACATAAAAACATCAGAATTACTAAATACAATTAACAATTAAAATTTTAACAACATACAAAATATTTACAGTAATTCAGATTTTTGGCATGATTACACAGATTTGATAAATACAGTTTATCTCATAGGTGAAGATTATACAAAAGTTGTGAAAACAATTATGAGAATAAGTCAACTACCACTCCTTTCCTTTGAGTTCTCCCTTCTTACCTTAATGTTCTTATTCTTACCTTAATTGAGAGAATTCAAGATGACCAACCCTGTTAATTTCATTCTACTGTGTGAGTGTGATATCCAGAAGGTGGCTGGTGAAGAGCTACATTTCAACACTGTGGCTGATGCACAGTGGCTGCATGAACAGGGGGTGGAACTGCCAGTGAAAACTTCTTATAAGAGTGCTTGGTTTAGAATGGATAACTATAATTTTCCTGTTTCTTTATCCCACCATAACAAAATGAAATTTTCAAATGAAGATGTTCTGTTTGTTTTTAAATGCATGGACTTACATGTGTATCATAGTGTATGTGGCAACCAGATAGTCTATTTTAGGATCTGATTACACAACTGTTCATTTATTTCTCTATACCAAATAGTATGTACCCTCCAAAATATGATCATTCAGCAAAGTACCAAGTACTTTTATTCCATTAGTGAATCAGAGGTACTTATGACTCCCAAATCATGCAGATGGCAATTAGAGTATTCTAAAGATAAATTAGAACTCCTTATGTATCTTTTTTTTTGAGATGAAATGAGAGAGTTCACAGATTACAGGTACTGTTCTATTTGTCAACAATCAACCTTTTACTCCATTTTAATATTATTTAATTCTATGAGGGAAACCAAGTTTTATTACATTCCTTTTTCAAATGGGGAAAAATGTACAGTTAATCATGATCAAACCTCTGTTAGAGTTGGATAATACTGATGTTTTATTATCACCTTCAAGTCTCTAAGTAGTGTCCAAGAAATTATGTTACGGTCCATCTGAAGGAAAGCAGCACTGGAGAGGCAAGAAAAGCTTGGGGAAGCTGCAGAGAATTTGTAGGGAGATGGAGCTTGCTGTTTAAAAAGTATGTTGAACCCTGTAGCATCTCCATCTCTTAACACATCTTCCAGACTCAATCACTGGAATAGCTTTATCCTTGTCTTAAAGGCTCACATTATATGCACATTGGGGGCTTTCATCAATTCAGAAAAGGAATATAGAGTGGTCAGTACTGAAGGCTTAAGAATAGGGCTATATGAGACTCAATACGTTAAATCAATCCCATTAAAACATCCAGTCCACCTCCCTCCAAATCTTAAGTGTATAAAGAGAAAACGCACAGCCATAACATTAAATAAAAGCATGTAGCCTTGAATAAATCATATGCCAAACAGTCTACAAATAAAAACAAACCACACACACACACACACACACACACACACAAAAAAAAAAAGCCTAAAACATCTACTTTCCTATTGTCTTTAGGGGAGTATCTCTACACTACTGGAGTCTAAAGCAATTCAATTGTTTTCTTTTGTTTTAAGGAAAAAACTGCTTCCCATCATGCCATTCTCTAGAATCTACTCTTTCTGTTTGGTGTAAACAAAAAATAAAACATGTACACTTGCATGCGACATATATATAAAACCCTCCTAAAATGTGAAAAATGCAAATACAAAAAATAGCATTAAGAAATCATTTCAGCTTTATACCTAATGACCTTTCCTTGCCTCCCCAAAATGATGTCCCTGTACTTATCCTTTAAATGTTCAACTCATCAAGAGAAAAGGGGGGCATGGAGACTTTTAAGTGTGTATGTTGAGTCAGTGTCTTGTTAACCAAAAAAGTAGCATTTTGTTTACTTTGGCCATTGTTAAAGATGAAGTCATAGAGCAAGGATGTTACCAGCATGTATTAAAAATGCAACATTAACAGAGCATATATCTTTCAAAAAAGACTAAAACACTAACAAATACAAGTCAATGCACAAACTTTAACTAGTGTAACTTTATCTACATTGAGTAAATGTTACTTTGTATACCAGACATTGCAATACTGTTCATTTCCCTTTCATCATGCAAACATGCCAATTTTGTTATTAAAAATCTTTATTGGATTATAGTCACATTACCCTCCCACCCAAATTAAGGAGGAAAAACAAGGACAAACATGAAAATAAGAAATCCCGGTCAGAGCCCCTTAAGAGTTCATAAACAATTATGTGCATTTAAATGCTATCTGAGAGAAACGGCAGAATTTTCAGACTGCTACTAAAACATTTCTATATCTTAAGCAGATGTTTCCTCTTTACAAATCTTGAAATTGTGTGAAGTCATGCTACCAAGTACTTGAATCAAAACCATTCTATATAAAAACAAAAGCAAGAGACCACGGAAAAAGAAACTTTCGTGTTCCTCATGGCCTAAGAGCAGGGTTTTAGTAACTGAAGAGGTTAGCAAGAGAGCCTGCCATTTCTCGGTCTCAGCTACTCTTCCTCTCTGTACACTCTGTAAATCAATCAGGTAAGTACTACTATCACAGGTCTCATCTATTTTCCCTTCNTCTAACCAATCTTACTATATACCTTTCTCTCAACCTCCTGAGCATTCTCCATGAACAGCATTGCAAGTTGGTTAAAGGGGGAAGGGGATGGGGTGAGGGGAGAGAGTTTTACAAGGGTTTTGTTGGTTAATTATTTACCGGTGGAGTCACTCCACCAGNCGTTTGATTTCATTGGCTAGCAGCTGGTTCATGTTGAACAGCCCCCCTGGGAGCTTGGTGAGCAGCTCTCGCTCGGTGGTACTTTCAGGGTCGCTATCGACAGAGCTGGAACTTGCGCTCATGTTGTCGACAGCAGTGCTGGCAGGGGGACCGAGCTCCGGCTCACTAGTCTCACTGGCCGTGGACACCACAGAGAGCAGGGACATGCGCCGGGTGAGCCGGCCAGCGGGCAGAAGGGAGGCAGCATAGTCTGCTATGATACCAGCTACATCTAGATTACAAGCCTTATCAAAGGCGATGAAACCTACATTTGCATTGGCCTCGCAGACACAGAAGGAGCCGTCATCTTTCATCAACAGGTCAATGCCACAGACATCCATCCCCAGAATATTAGACACCTGGATAGCTAGCTGCTTCCCTTGTTCACTCAATGAGCACATCATCCCCACACCACCTGGCAAATAAAAGAAGAGGTAGAGAGTTACCAACTTTTGGAGTAGCATTAACCCAGGCCTCTTCTAAATGGGTAAATGAAACAACAAAATAATGCTAGTGTAAAACTGGTTTTTGTTTTGTCCTATGTAGACTAAAGCTTAATTATTTAATCCAGACTGCCTCACATTCATGATCCTTTGCCTCAGCCTCCTGAGTGCTGGCACTATAGGCATCCACTACCACTACTGGCTTAAAATAAAGTTTTAAATCTGCCAGAATATAGATTAAAGAAAAGTAAGAAAGAACTTCCAAGAGAAAGTCTTAGATATTAAACTTTCCTTAAGGTCTACCCTGTCTATGATAACATGGACCAAACAGTGTCCCTCAACATCACAAGGGTTTCCAGAACCTCCCATCCCCACCACAGACACCAAAATCTACAAATGGTCACAAGCGCTTAACAGTTTGTAGTGCCTACAACCTGCTGCATATTTTAAATCAGCTGTATAGTACAATACCTGATACAATGCAAACATCCAAGAGTTGTTAAAAAGTTATTGCTTAGAAACAATGATAATACATGTTCAATACAGATGCAACCATTATAGGCTCAACTTTCCAGTCCATAAACTCAATTCAAACAACACTCAAAGAGTGCCAGGGAGAGGATGAGGATCCCAGGAGACTCAAGTAGAGAAGGACTGAATAGTACTTGATTCCTGCCGACTCAGCACAGTGTTTGGCTTCTGCAAAGTTCTGCTTTCAGGAACCTTTAGGAACCAACATACACACTGAGCTCTAGTCACCAACTCTGGACTGTTTGGTTGTTTTGGGTTTTTTTTTTTTACTATTTTAAGTCCTCAGTTGAATCATNTGAATCTGCAAATATGGAAGATTGTGTTTAAAATGTTTGTACAAATATAATTAGAACATCTGATTTTTTAAAATACTTTAATTATTTTTATTTCATTTGCATTTGTGTTTTGCCTGTATGTATGTCTGTGTGAAGGTGTTGGATGCCCTGAAACTGTATTTAAGGCAGTTATGAGCTGCCATGTGGGTGCTGGGAAATGAACCCAGGTCCTCTGGAAGAGTAGCCAGTGGTCTTAACCACCGAGCCATCTCTCCAGTCCACCAGCTGATTTTATATATAGCAAGTGGAGAAGCCCAGCGAATTTGTGAGTTTACAGCAGCCTGGAATACAGAGCAAGTTCCAGGCTAGCCAAGGCTTCACAGTGAGACTGTCTCAAAAATAATTTATTTAATACAGACATAAAATAGGGACAAAAGATGAGGTGCATACTGGGATATGGCGATACAAATATGGTATTCCTTCTTTATGGGTTCTACTCCTAAGAAAAAGGGCTTCTGAGTCTTCAGATCACTAGCCAAACATAAAGGTAAGGCTTGAGCTTTGCTAGTATAGAGTCAGAGTAAGGAAACATAAGAGCATCCTCACTTGGGAGACTAGCTTCAAGAAGACTAGAAAGCAAAGAAGCCTGACAAGACTTTGGGCGCAGTGGCTCTCAACATCCACAGGAACGTCATGCGTGATGGCCAAAGNAGACAGACAAATGAAGCTAAGTCCTCATTATCCAGAGGCTGGAAAGATAAGAAGAGTCCAGAAACCAGTATGGTTTCCCAACATCNGGAAGACTAAAGCAATATGAAATGCTCCAAAAACCAACAAATTTGAATAAGCCCAGGTTTGATAAGATAAATACCTAATACAAGAAAGAATACTCTAAAGAAATTCAAGTTCAACAGCAACAACAAAAAGGGTNTTGTTTTTTGTTTTTCCAGACAGGGTTTCCCTGTGAAGCTCTGGCTGTCCTGGAACTCAGACTAGGCTAGCCTCAAACTCAGAGATCCATCTGCCTCTGGAGTGTTGGNAATAAAGGCTTGCACCACCACTACCCAGCCAAAAAGAGATTTTCTGACGNTAAAACAAAACTGATCAGGAACTCAACATTCAACAGAGGAAATGAAGAACAGTACAATTGTTTCTCCATCGGCACAGTGTCTGCACCACAATCTACTGCTGCTTCAGCCAGTAATTGTGGCTCCAAAGTCACTTCCATGTTCCACTGGATCTGCCTCTTGCCGCTGCCACCAAATGAAGTTTTAACTGAACCTCTGTTGTTCTACTTATTAATAATACTCAGGAGTCAGAGGCTGGGGTGAAAACCTGCTAGTTCAGAGAGGTGGAGGAACAACTAACTGACCTTCCCTCTTTGCTGGTATCTCAGAAAGAGCGCGTCCTTCCTCTCTGCCAAACCAAAATAGACCGACCCACTCAAAGTCCCTCCCTACTACTTCCTGTGTGTCTCTCTATCCATCTTCCAGACACCCCCTGACTCTCTGATCACTTTCTGTCAACTAGTTGCTAGCTCCTCCTCCTGACCCCTTAAGGCTGATTTTATTTAACTAATGCAAATGCAAATTGTGATTGAATATCCTGAAACTTTGCAAATGTTGTTTGCAAATGTTCACTCAGAGGAGCAGGGTGTGGTGAAAAGACAGTCTACAGGCTGAAGCAGGAGGAGAGTTCAGGATCAGTCTAGGTTACACAGTGAGTTCAAGGCCAGCCTGGGCTATCCATCAAGACCCTGTTTCAAAACAGAACAACAACAACAACAACAACAAAAAACTAACAACAAAAAGAAAAGCCGAATTAATCAAATATAGGGAATATTTTTAAAGCACAGAAAAAAAAAACTTAAAATGAAATCATAAAACAAAGTAGGAAATCTGGGAATTAAANCAGCAAATAAATCTTCCAAAAGAAAATAAATAGATGGAGGAGAGGGGGTAACAAAGAGAGAAATGGGGAGGAGACACTGGAGAGATGATTCAGCAGTTGGGAACACTGACTGCTCTTACAGAGAACCTGGATTTGATTCCCAGCACCCACATGGTAGCTCACAACTATAACTGTATTTCCAGGAGATCCAATGCCCTTTTCAGGCCTCTGTGGGCACATGGTACACTGACAAAACATATATATACAGCCAGGTGGTGGTGGTTCATACACTTAATCCCAGCACTTGGGAGGCAGGGGCAGATGGATCTCTCGACAGAGTGAGTTCCAGGACAGCCAGGGCTACACAGAATAACCCTGCTTCCAAAAACCAAATCAAACAAACAAACAAAAAAAAAACAAAACACTTTATAACGAAAAAGAGAAATTTTCTAGAACTTGTAGACAGCTTACTAAAATCCAAGTTAATAGTGGGAATGGTAGCCAGGTGTGGGATCAACCACATGCCTTTAATCCCAGCATTGGAGGATGTGACAAGGCCCACTTTGATGGCTCAGTAGTTAAATGCACTTGTTGCTCCTGCAGAGGTCCTAAGGTAACAAGAGGACCAANTGAAGAAGAGATAGGCAAGGAAAGCAAAAGTGGTTGTGTATGAGGAATATGCTAAATACAATATACACAAGTTGAAAAGCTTGAACAGAAATGGAANAATTTAAGTTTTCACAAAAAATAAAAGTAAATTCATAATCAGTGAAATCTAATTCAATAAGGACAAAACTAACAATGACGGTAGGACTACAATTTCCATGTGGAAAGCACAGTCACTTTATATACCAACAGAAAGACTCTGCGTTTGTCTTTACCTAGTGAACAATTGCTTTGCATCCTTCCATCTGTTGAACAACGTAACATGGTGCCAACAACACGGCCTCCCACAACAATGACTCGTACATCCCTTCCATGAGACTCTTTAATGTATTTCTGGAACAGATATGGAGCTTCATGCCGAATAAGATGGCTTAGATCAGCTAAATGGTGTTTATCTCGTGCCAAGAAAACAGCTTTGCCTAGGATTTAAAAAGAATAAAAATATACAATACATGCAAGTCATGAAACTATGGATAGTGATAAATACACATTCTTGGGTCCAATTATACTTGTATATTTTTAAAGTATTCTTTGCTGTAACTACTGGCTAAAGTGATTTAGTTATGATAAGAAAGATAANGTGAAAAATATATGGGGTCAAACTTAATAATCAATTATTATTTCCCCAAACAAATTCTATGGCTAACTATTCCATTTGAGTTTATGAGGAAGAGGATCTACATTGTATTCCTGCAAAGGCTAGCCAATGCTAACCTCATTCTTTAGCAAACCCCTTTCCTGAGTTAAAATACACATAAATTATTACATATTAACATTCTATTATTACAATACAGTAACATAGCAGTATCATAGACTTAATTTATTTCTGAAATCTCCAATCTGTCCCCTTGCTCTATTTATTTTTATTCCAATGGAGGTATGTCTTTTTTTAATAATTTATTTTTTTATGGTCATTGGTGTCTTGCCTGCATGTATGTCTATGTGAAGGTGTCAGATCCCCTGGAACTGGAGTTAAAGACTGTTGTGAGCTGCATGTGGGTGCTGGGAATTGAACTCAGGTCTTTCGGAAGAGCAGCCAGTGCTCTTAACCGCTGAGCCATCTCTCCTCCGGTCCCAGAGGTAACTCTTTTGACATATGCTGTAAGTTCTTCTCCAGGAGACTGATTCTATGTTCCTTTTTGTTGCCTTCAACACTAAGTCACAGAAGGTTATGCAGCTTCATTGTTTATTGAGCAGTCACCATAGGAGACCCCAGATCCTTAGCTATCACATTAGAGAAGCCAAATAAACAACAAAGTCAATGGCTCTAGCTGAACTTTGACCCATGTGTCCCAGTCAAGGTACTACATATGTCTTATCCTTGAATTTATTANATTCTCTGTTAAAAAATTCTTTAGAAGTGCCTATCACAGCAACTGGAATCAGACTGGCTCAAATGCAATGGCTACGAAGCATTCGGGCTAGAAAGAGACAGCTATCCTAGGAACAGAGCCTAGCTTTGGAAAACACCGAGAGTAGAAAGGTGCTGCAAACACTGCAACAGTGATGGATATCTGATGAGCTCTGTATATGGAGAGAACAGCCAACAACTGGGGTCAGTAGAAAGGCAAAGTAGGATATGTATAAAATGGTCCACAGCTAACACTTTTGGCACAGACACCATAAGGTAACAAACCTTAGTTTAGCCAACCTACTATGGCAGTCTCTTATCACAGTACAAGCTTCTGAAAACTATGGTCTTCAAAGAAAATAAAGAGTTCTACAATATACCGATAAATACTGGGAAACGGCAACCAGACAGAGACCCAGAGAAAAGACCCAGCAAAATAACATTGTCAAAAAAACATTGTTTGCTGGATGGTGGTGGCGCACACCTTTAATCCCAGGACTAGGGAGGCAGATTCAGGCAGATCTGAGTTTGAGGCCAGCCTGGTCTACATATTGAGTTTCAGGACAAGCCAGGGCTACACAGAGAGACCCTGTCTTGAAAAAACTGAAAGGAAGGAAGGAAGGGGGGGAGGAAAGGAAAAAAGCAGGGAGGGAGGGAGGGAGGATGGATTGCTGATAAAGGAACACTCTGAGCTTGAGGGTAAAAACACACACAAAATTATCCTGAATTCAGATGTTGGGGTCCAACAGAATTTATCACAGTAATGGGAAAATGAGTAATACAGAAACTGGTACCAAATGTTTGCTCACTGCTGTGACTGCTCCTGATGAAGTGGTTCAGGAACCCTCTGGACTGTTTTGTGGAAGAGTTTGGAAATGTAGGTAGATACATGCTNGAGATAAGCTCATCATGTCAGCTCGAGGAACTCAAAAGCAGATTACGCTCACGAGGTTTCAGATAGCCATGAAGACTACTGGGAACTGGAATATGCTGGTAGCCAGTAGACATGTTAGAGGAACAGCAGATGCAATTAAATTCAGGTGTCAGTCCACCAGAAGTCCAACTATGAGAATATAGACTCCAGAATGTCTTTTGCTTATGCTGTGATTTCATATTGGTGCTGCTACATGCTCTTCTCTGCTTTCTGATATGATGCATTTATATGTGGGGAGTCCCCCACTATCTGTACTGTAATGTATCTATCTCAAGATTACATTTCATCTACTGGGAATTTTATCTGTGGATTTTCAGGAAGATGCTGTATAATTTTGGCAAAGTCAGGGCCTATTGAGTTCCACTAAGAAGCTGCTTTAAACACAGCTCAAATTTTTGATTAACTAGGACCACACTGGCTCAAATTTATCTTTATGCTAAGATATAAAGTCAAAGGTTTTTTGGACACGATTAAGTGGTATTAGCTTCAAAGTAGCTTTAGTTTAGACCAGGTGCCTTGCTAATGGTTTTTAAGTTTTTAAGATAAACTATTCCTAGAAAAAGTAGTCCAGTTCACAAGGACAGAATGCCAGCTGTCTGATTTGTTGAACCAAGGTTAAGGGTGCCAGGATTAACTCTCTTCACAAATTCCTAACCTCAGTTTTATGATATGAGTATGTAACTTGAAGACTCAAAGTTCATCCAACTAAATTTCATTTTTTTATGGGCTAAAGTTAACACGCAGGACAGAAAAATATATTTTAAAATGCTTTTAANGTCACTGTGCCTTGGAGAGTGCCAAATGAGCCTATACTAAGAAAATGAAGGGACTACATATTGCTGAAGTGAAACACTAACTTGAGATTTAGTCACGCATGTTTAATCTCTATTATAACCTCTAGACAGAAACTGCATCTAACCAAAGTGAACTTGTAGAAATCTTTTACACGTTTGTGATCTCAAAAACTTGTTGGTTGCTCTTCAATTGTTAATCTGCAAAAGCAGATAATTTCAAAACTATGTTCCATATCCACAGAATCTTACATACCCCTATGACCCCGTGTGTTCTTCACTACCATGGGGAACTCCAGCACTTCTGCTTCGTCAATCATTTTAGCGAAGTTTTCATGGCCACCTGGTTTGAGGAAAAAAACAAATTTAAGACTAATGGCAAAAGCATGCTGGGACCAATTTTAAAGCACAGGACAAGAGAGGTGGAAGTAAAAGACTGATAGCTATTTCTGCTTGTCTTTAAGAAATTATGTGTAACTGACTAGCCATTGAAAACAGCACCTTTGGGGGCTAGAGAGATGGCTCAGTGGTTAAAAACACTGGCTATTCTTCATGATGACCTAGTTTGATTCCCAGCACCCACATGACAGTTCTCAACTATCCAAAACTCCAGCTGCAGAGGACCAAACACCCGTTTCTGGTTTCCACTGGCATCACTCACCTGGTGCCCAGACATACATGCAGATAAAACACCCCATACACATAAAATAATTTTAAAAATTTAAGAACTGCACTGTGTGTGTGTGTGTGTGTGTGTGTGTGTGTCTGAGTGTGAGAGAGAGAGAGAGAGAGAGAGAGAGAGAGAGAGAGAGAGATCTACATCTATAAAGTGTTTTCCTGTAGTGGTTACATGGTTTCAGGTCTCACACTAAGATTCTGATCACTTCTGAAATGATTTTTCTGCAGGGTGAGAAATAGAGATTTAGTTTCTTCTACCTGTGGCTATCTAGATTTCTCAGCATGGAATATCTGTCTTTTCTCCAATGCATGTTCTTGGCCATTCTTTCTGTTGAGAATCAGACGGCTGTAGCTAAATGAGTCTGAGTCTTCTATTCTATTCCATGAACACATCTGTTTTAGTGTCAGTGCTTCTGTTTGTAGCAGTAGGAATTTAACCCAGTTTCATCTATGCTAAACACCCACAGATCACCATTGAGCTCTATCTCCAGCCCTCANTGAGCTCTATCTCCAGCCCTCTTTTTATTTCTTACTCTAGACAAAGTTTCACTAAGTTGCCAAAGCTGGGCTTGAACTCACTCTGTAGTCCAAGCTGTGTTTCAACATGTGATTTCCCTGCCTGCACCTC
>LZPO01116968.1:237606-248269 GCA_001675575.1 Neotoma lepida
CTGCCCGGCCTCAGTGCTTTTCTTAAAAATGGTTTAAGATATGTCATGATTAATCCTTTCCTGAACAACTTTTCATTCTATAAAAAAGATACAGTAGGTGCAAGTTAGAGCCAGAAATCACAAACAAAAACAAGAACACGTCATGTGCCTCAACTGTGGTTTGTATTAGTACAAATATAAAAATATGACTGATAGCAAAAAAGTAAGAACACAAAGTAACATTTTCCAAACTAATGAGTTCACACTGCTCTTCAGGTGCTCACACTGAGCCCTGTCTGCTCATAACCCATACCTCCACTTTTGAACTTCTCCCTGGCATGAAAGGGGCTTAGAAGCTNGCCACAAAAGAATGAGATGACAACCATAAATNGTGAAGGTGAATTTCTACATATTTTTCGCCTTCAGACAAATACTAATAACCTAGAATCACCTGGTAAGAGTCTCAATAAGGGACAGTGTAGTGGCATTTGCTCCGCCCATGGCAGTGCTTCTTGCCGTTGTACGTACGCGAGGTCCCTTCTCCCTGCTGCCTGATGCNATCGAACTGCCAGGTGGATTCGCTCCCAGTCAGAACAGAGGACGACTTCTGTCTACTCAGTCAGTCTACTTAGTTCTGTATTCATGAGTGTATTTCCTCAATTCATATCCTAGTAAATTCCCTAATACTCCTTAAGCAGACTCCCGTGGATTTTTGTCGTCTTCTTGGCACAAAATGGCCTGCTGGGCAAAGAACTGCCCTTGCCTCAACTGCTGACAGTATGTATGCTGACCTTTCCAGATAAGCAGGACACAAGGAAAAGTGACTGCTGAACCTTGCCAAGACANGGTAAGATGAGTCTTTCAAAATTCCTGCTTCTGAAAATGGTCTGTCAGATATTTTAGGCCTGTAGCCAGAAATGGAATGCCCCAAAGGTGCTGAGAAACTCTAGGTGACTGTATTGGATGCCAGNTGTCTCTTAGTCTATTCTCGTAATTTTTCAGAAATTGCTTGCTTGCACTTCCTGTTTACTTAGGTAATATTATTTTTCCTTCTCAGGTCTTTGATGGGGTTGAAGACTAGANAGTTACAGTTATAATCCTCTCATATCTTAGCTAAGAATATTTTAGATACTAAAGTTAGAATCTTCAAGATAGGACAGCTAGTGGATTAATCTCTGTAATTTGCCATTTACCTATGATCTGGACATTTAGCATGTGTTTCTTGTTTGATGTTCTTGTTGGCTGTAGTTCCTTTTGTTTATGTTATTACCCTTTCTTTTTCCTAGACTCTACCTGATAATCATTCTTATTGCATATAGTTTGCATTAGGTTTAGAACCTTTTTTAGACAAAAAGGGGNAATGTAATGAGTGGTATTTGCTCCGCCCATGACCCTGGGCTATACAGCCTGAAGGAGGNGGTGTTTCTTGCCCGTTGTAATCTCTTGAAAGGGAGAGGGGTCACGAGATCCCTTCTCCCTGCTGCCTGGTGTGATCGTACTGCTAGGAGGATTCTCTCCCGGTCAGAACAAAGACGACTTCAGCTGTCTACTCAGTTCTGTATTCGTGAGTGTATTTCCTCAATTTACATCCTAATAAATTCCCTAATACTCCTTCAGCAGACTCCCATAGATTTCTCGCATTAGTGCTGTCTGTAGGCATGTCTGTGGAGAAAAACTGTCTTAATTATCTTAACCAGTGTAGGAGGAAAGACCCAGCTCTCACTAAGGGCAACACCATTCCCTAGGCAGAATTCCTGAGCGTGGAAATCGAGCTGAGCACAAGCAAAATCAACATCCATGCATTCACTCTACCCATGACTGTGGATATGACTAGCAACTTGAAGATCCTGCCTTGACTTGCCTCCAAAGCTGTATTGAACAGCAGGCTAAAAATAAGCCCACTTCTCCCTTAAGTTGGGGATTTTGGCTGGAATATTTTAGTACACCAATAGAAGGGTAAAAAATAGTTTGAAGAAANCAAACAAGCATCAGAACCAGAGAGTCAGATGCCACAGAGTGTCAGATTTTAAAACACTAGGAAGCTGGGCACAGTGGCTCACACCTGTGACCCCAGCACACAGGAGGCTAAGACAGGACAATCACCACAACTTTTAGGCCAATCTGAGTTATACAGAGTTCCAAGTCAGCCTAGGCTAGAGTGAAAGCACTATGACTGACAGTATAAAAAAAACNGAAAGCATGCAGGAACAGACAGAAACAAACAAAAAGTGGTACATACGGAAAACACTAATAAAAAAAGTCTTTCGTAGAAACTTCACTACACTGGACTTAGCAGAGAAATTAATCTCAGAATTTGATAATCATGGCAATCATCTAAAAATGAAAAGTAATTTTTTTTTTAAAAAAAGAGATTATCCAAAAACTAGGATGGCAACAAGAAGTGCAATTCCTATGTAGCATAAATTACATGTAACTGAAAAATAAACAAGTATTTTAAACAATAACAACTATGACTTNTCCTCAAATTAATGTCAGGTGCCATTTCAGAGTAGAAAGCTCATAAAAAACAGAAATATTGGGCTGGAGAGATGGCTCAGCGGTTAAGAGCACTGACTGCTCTTCCAGAGGTCCAGAGTTCAATTCCATGCAACCACATGGTGGCTCACAACCATCTGTAATGAGATNTGGTGCCCTCTTCTGGCCTGCAAGGACACATGCAGGTAGGATGTTGTATACATAATAAACAAATTTAAAAAAAAGAATCCCTCCNTTTTAAAAAAAAAACAGAAATATTAATACCATATAAATTACATCTAGGAGGGCCACAAGTGGTACTCCATGCCACTAATCTCAGCACTGAGGGGTGGAAGAAGGGGATCAGATGTTTGAGGGCAGCCTAGTCTACAATACGCCACACTACAAGCATGCAGAATTGAGGTGGACTGGTCTACAATACCCCACATTATAAGCACGCAGAATGGAAATCTACCACTTGTTTGATGAAGGTTGTTTTCATTCTCCTTTCTACTGACAGGTCAGCTGACACAAGAGTTTGACCCAAGTATGTCAATTTTGAAAACAAAGAGCNTTGCTATCAAATGGGGTGGCTTTGAGATGAATCAGGGAGCCTGAAGTCCAAACCAGTCAGTAAAACTAAGAGATAAGCAGGGAAAACATAAAACTGGCAGCCCAAGGACAGAAACCCACAGGCAAGTTGGGTCAACCAACTCCACTTTAATGTAACACTATAGTTTTTTATTTTGTTGCTTTATAATTAGGTATATACTGAGGAAAATGTTCCAAAGGAAAATCCTGAAGAACATTATTTTTAATGAGAAAAAAAAGAGAGTTCTGTGAAAGCGGTTTCATCACCTCCCTACAAGAGGATGGCATTTAATATAGTATAAAAGGCTGGAGAGGTGGCTCAGCAGTAAAGAGCACTTGGTGCTCTTGCAGAGGACCAGGATTCAATTTTCAGCACCAACATGGGCTCCAATGCACTCTTCTGACCTCCGCAAGCACCAGGCATGCATGTGGTACACATACACACATGTAGACAAAACACCCACCCACACAAAATAAAATAATCTAAAAATATCAAAGTGTACAGACTAAAAATGTCTGGATCCAAAAGAGGTCCCTCAATGACGGATTCCCTGCCCAAGGAATGGCCCTGCCCACAGTTAGTGTGGGCTTTACCAGACGAACTAACCTAGTTAAGAAGATGCCTCATAAGAATGCAAAGAAGCACATCTGGGAAAGTCTAGATCCTGTAAAGCTGACAACACTAANCAGAGTGATGCCCAAGTCTACCTCCCAAATTTTGGTTACTTAGCAGACATTTTTAAAGGTTAGAAAACCAAAGGCTACTACCTGGTTCGTTTATTTATTTATTGTNTTTATTTTTGTTTGTAAGAATAGATTCTTTCTTACTCTGTAGCTCATACTGGCCTTGAACTCTGGCCTCACCCCTAATGAGCCACCATGCCCAGGTTCTTTTCTGAACACATGTGAAACTTTAGAAATACATGTATCACCAGCTGAGTCAAATCCTTTTTTGTTGTCGTTGTTTTGTCTTGTTTTTTTTGAGACAGGGTTTCTCTGTGTGACAGCTCTGGCCATCCTGGAACTCTTTGTAGACTAGGCTGGCTTCAAACTCACAGAGATCCACCTGCCTCTGCCTCCCGAGTACTGGGATTAAAGGTGTGCAGCCACCACTGCTGGTGTTTTTAAAGTAATAAGTTACTTCAATTAATGCTGCAGATATTATCTAAAGGAAAATGAAAATAAGGATCACATGGAAACTAATTAATCAACAGAATTCTCAGTAGTGAATTACAAATTTCCTTACAAGTACTTTAAATTTTGTAGATAAGTAAAATGAATTTAAATTGTGTAGATAAATTTTNAAAAAAANTATTTTTTATTTTTTTAAGACAGAGTTTCTCAGCTGGACAGTGGTGGCACACTCTTTTAATCCCAGCATTTGGAGGAGGCAGAGGCAGGCGTGGATCTGAGTTTGAGGCAAGCCTGGTCTACAGAGCCAAGACAGCAAGGGCTACACAGAGAAGGCCTGTCTCAAGGGGAAAAAAAAGAGAGAAACAGGAATTAAAAGCATGTGCCACCAGGCCTGGCAGATAGNTAAATTTTTATAAAAACCAGAAAGTTTTTTTTTTTAAGATTTCCTTTCCACTCTTTCATACATAATATAATTTAGGAAATACTAGTGTTCCTATGACTCTGTAAACAGACTACCTGTGAGTGATGGCACTTATGATAAGGCTGTTATGACTTCACTTCTCCTTACTCCAGAAATTTAAACATTCTACACAAAACCTGAAAGAGCACTTATACAGTCTTACCCAGATTTCCTTGCTCAACTGTCAGCACCACCTCGTCCATCACTACAGCCCTGAAGTCCAGTTCTTCCTCACAACATTTGGCCTTCAGAGCTCGTAAGATCTCTTTTTGCGGATAGTCTTCCCTGATTCGTCGATCTGTTAAAAACCACAGCCTGGCAGCCACGGAGCTACACATCTCGATCTGCTTGCTCTTCCTTTTCTGGATTATTTGAATGTAAACTTTTATCTGGATGGAAANGGAAATACACATGAGACTGATGAAATCATATAGATTTCTAGATTTCACAAATAAATGTAGTTTATGCTAACTAAACAAACAAGAAGTGGAGAGAAATACTTCCAGCTAATCTGAGTACTTGGGGAGGTGGGGGAAGGGGGGACAGGCACAGGAGAATCTGGCAGGAGCTCAATGTCATCCTTAGCTGCATAAAGAATTTAAGGCCAGCCCAGTAACCCAGTTTCAAACAAAAACAAAGGAGAAATATTATGCCTTCCCTAGACCAGTGGGGACTGGTATACCACTGAAAATATGGACATCCTCAAGAACGATTTCTCCATATTCCCCTGGGGAAGCCGGCAGTACAACAGGTCACTCAGCATACTTCCATACAGCCACCACCGCCCGGCGACACTCAGGTTTTTGAACCTCATCTTTTCAGGGATGACTAATTTCATTGCATGATGGACTTTCCNATGAGTGACAGTTGCTGCCCCAGCAATCCTAATAAAATGCTANTGGGGAAGCAAAAACTTTTGTCAGNAGTAATGTCAACTGAGNTAANTGAGTAATGTCAATTACATGAGATAATTTTTTCAGTTACTACCTANAACTATTTCCTTTTAAAATAAAAAATTTGGCAGCTCATTTTCCATAAGAAGTCTCTGGATAGCAGGCACTGCTGAAGATGGCTGACTTCACACTTGTTCCGCACTCCCATCCAGACACCTGCTACCACGGCTAGACCCCAGCAGCAGTCTCAGCACAGGCAGAAGGGAAAGGGCATCACAGGAGTGCTGCACACTCAGCTCCCTGACCAGAAAAACAGCAGGTTCATATCTGTGGAGAGCACAAATATTCCTCAACAGTTGTACAGCTATTAATGGTCAGTGTTACATCTCTAAGTCCTGCAGCTCATTCTTGGGTCCTGGGCAGGGAAAGGNGCATATTCCTGCCTCATGTGCTCAAGACTCTGCATGCTGTGTACATGGAATACTCAGATTTACTGTTTTACTGATGGCAAAGTGCCTTTACCTGCTAAAGCCATCTCACTGGCTACAATATTTACTATTTTAAAAAATAAGAGTCCCTGTAAATTGAAATGATTACTTTTCCCAGCNTTTAAAGGAGCTTGGTTATCTAATAAAATCTGTGAGAAAATACAGGTGTAAGGTAAATGGAATGTCAGCAAATGTCTATAAGCATAGTAGTCTCATCCCACCCCCCTTTTTTAGCAGANTCTCACTAAATATCCTCCAACTAGCAATCCTTCCATCTCTATCTCCAAAATACTGTGAATACAAGTGTGCACCATCACAGTCTACTCATTTCCTCTATTATATTGTAAACTCAGGTTAAATAATTCCTATCACTTTTTTATTTCTTCCAGAGTTTCAAGGAAAATAATGTATAAATACCGAGTTATAAACTCCAGTGAAAAAAGTAGGTTTTAGTTTAATTGAATTTTCATGTGTATGAGTGTTTGCCTGCATGCTTTGCTATGTGCACCATGCCCATGCCTGGTGCCTATNGAGACGAGAAGGGAGCGTCAGATAACCTGGAAATGTGAGCTGCCACGTAGGTGCTGGGAACCAAACCTGGGTCTTCTACAAGAGCACTAACTGCTCTTCACTGCTGAGCCACTACAGAGACTTTGTGTCTCACAGTTTTCCCTTGCAAGTCAGCATTAGCATGCAAAAAACAAACAAACAAACAAACAAAAAACCCAACCTAGAACACAAGGTTAAAGAAATGAAGTTCTTCACTTATTTCCTTTATCATGGGAAAGTCATTTGTTCATTTGTTTCAGTGTTTAAGACTGCCTAGATTTTTTTTTTGAAGAAAGGATCTCAGTATATAGCTCAAGCTGACTTGACCTCAGTCCACCCGACTCCTGCTCCAATCCCATCTCCCAGTGCTGGGACTACAGGCAAATTACCCCATACCTAGCTCTAGATTCTTTTTAAAAAAATTTTTTAAGAGTATGACTTTATTTTCTCAAAATTTTAATTCTCATACTACAGTAAAGCTAAATGTACTTTCTTTTTTTACCTTTCAAATAATTTCAACTAAAACATTCTAGAATCTAAAGCTTAGCATTCTAATTCTTACCATTCTCAATATGCTTAATAAACAAATGTTCTCAAAATTCAAAGTTGAATTTTGAACCTTATGAACACATAGAGCTCATGAACACAAAGAGCTGTAACTATCCACTACAGAATAAGACAGTTTTTATAACATCACAAAAAATAAAAAGTAAATCAAGGATACCACATTCCCCCTCCCTCTCCCAGTGTGTGGTCTCAAGCAGAAAAAAAGAAAAAAAGGGGAGGACGACAGGGCTCATTAGCACTAGCAAAACCCTTTAAGGAGGGGGCTGAAGGGAGGGGAAGAGGGAATGGGGCCATAACGTAGTCTCTAAAGATATTAAAACACTTCTACAAGCAAAGAAAAAAAAACCTTTCACTCCTTGGGTTGGAGAGTCAACTCTGGTTAAAAGCACTTGTTCTTACTGAGGACCCAGGTTCAATGCCCAGCACCCACACATGTAGGCTCACAATCATCTGTAACCCAATCCCCAGGTTTCTGGTGTCCTCTTCTGACCTCTGCAGGTATACACACACAANGTGCACAGAACACATAAAAAATAATAAATTTAAAAAGTGAACCTTTCATTCCATATAATGCTCTAACACATGAGTTCAGAATCCAAAAATAAAGGCTGGGTAAGAAAAATATACACTCAGCCCTCAGNAGCCAAGGAAGATTTGTTTCTAGGAGCCACCNCTCAGACTCCCTAGCATACAAAATCCCAAATACTGACGTCACTCATATAAAACGGCATNGTATTTACATATATATAAACAATGGACATTCTCTCATATACATTATTTCTGGGTATACTGGTTACTTTTCTATTGTTGTGATAAAACACCATGATCAAGGCAACTTTAGAACAAAGAGTGTATTTGGGCTTAGGATTCCAGAGAGATAAGAATCCATCATAGTGGAGAANTGGCAAATGGCATCTGGAGTAGTAAGCTAAGAGTTCACATGTTGGGTCACAGGCATAGAGAGCAAACTGGGAATAATAAAGGCTCTAATGCTCCCCAAAGCCTGCCCCAGTGACGTACTTCCTCCAGCAAGGCCACACCTCCTAAGCATACCCCAACAGTGCCATCAATTAGGGACCAAATATCCAAAGGCCTGTACACGTCAAACACATTCAATTCAGACTTTTATTCAAATATTTTCAATCCTCAACTGGACAGAAAGGAATGGCCGTACATTATGGAACAGAGTTCATATGTCATTCTATTGTAATCTACAATAAAATTCTAANACCATTTAAACAGTCCAGAAATGGCTACCGTCTTGTTCAAGTGATACCATTCACGTGTATGTGAGAAATGGGAGCTAGATTGATTTGTGAAGATTAACAAGTGATTTGTTGAGTTTCAGACACTCCTTCAAGAGTCTCCTTTGTCTCTGACAGCTCTCCTGTCCATAAATCTCAGGTTTTCATTCTAAACCTATTTTCTACTACCTAGAAATGTCATTTTCATCCAGATTTCAGCAGTTAATTGAAATACAGACCTAAGCATCTCATTCCAATTATGAGCTCATAACTGAATTTTAAATCCCACTGAAATGAAGTTGCTGGGCTTCTTTAACTAAATGCCATCCTCTCTTGCCTCATTGAGCTTGTAATTTCTTAATTTACATATCTGCTTTAGCACCTATATTCTACACATCCCCCGCACCCCCACTGGGATCATTAGAATTTTTAGATCAGCTTGGCTAGGTTATCATGCCCGTCTGTCTGACCGTATACTGACCANCTTGGCTAGTTTATCATGCTCGTCTGTCTGACCGTATACTGGTCTATATGTTCAAGGTATTTTGTATACGTGATTAACAGCTATAATCTATTGATTTAAAAGATTATCTTCCAAAATGTGGAAAAGCCTCATCCAATCAATTGGATTCAGAATTTTGCACTTAAGAAGACCTCCTTTAAGTGCAAAAACTATGCCAAGACTGAGGTCTCACAGGAAGAGTCCCAAAATTTCCTCTACACCTCCAACCTGCGTAGTGTGCTTGAAGGCAGCAAACTTCCAACTCATGTGTTTATGGACTGTCAGCCATCTTTATAGATTTGGATTTACCAATCATCCATTCATATAGTTACTCTTTTCTTCTGGCCAGCACTGGCTGATATACCTATCCTNAGCACGGTACTCAATTCAAAAACTTAGTCACCAATTTCTGCTTCTGTCTTTCCTTTGCTACTTCCACAAAGCACACATGCACACAATGTTAATTTTATTTTTGTAATACCTGAATTTCACTGGTCTCTTCATTCATCATACACCCAGAATATTTTAACACCACCCTTGTGCATCACCTCACTGTCAATCTATTCTCCTGTACTTCCTGTTACTTGAAAAATGTACTCTAGACCCATTTAGTATATTCTGGGCTGAGAGGTTTGACAAAGCTGTTTTTCCTGACTCCTCCTTCCTCTAGCAGTCTATATTACACTAGAAATGCCCAGTCTACTATTATATCCATACTCTAGCATTATCACACTATAATTTGGGGAATGTTTTTATTACATTTATTGGAAGGGATACTTATGTGCCAATGCACCCATATGGGTTCTGATCAAACTCAGGTTGCTAGACTTGGCAGCAAGCACCCTTTCCTGCTAATTTATCGTGCCAACCATGTTTTTTGCTGTTTTGTTTTTGGAAACAGGGTCACACTATGCAGGCCTGGTTGGCGTGGATATTGCTATGTAGACCAGGTTGGGATTAAAGGCATGTGCCACCATGCCAGGTTCCTCCACTGGTTCTTTAAGTCAGATGGTCTAATTATATTTATGCAGACATTCTTTAATGTATCAGCCCATTGTATCTGCACATTCTAGTGATTCAACTGAGGACTGAAAATATATAAGAAAAAAAAAATTCCAGAGTTGGTGATATACTCAGCATCCACCATGCCCAGCAGATTCATCTTTAAACTGGGGCCTGTCAGTGCTCTAAGAGTAATTCTTGAGCCTTATGTTTTCACAACAACATAGGGGAAACACTTCAAAGTATAGGCTTAAGTTAGAACTTTACAAGGATTCCAACAGTACAAGAAGTAGCACAAACAGGATTATATGAAAATTAAAAAGCAGTGCAGCAAAAGAAACAGTGAAGACAGCCTTACAGAATAGAAGAAATTATACTTCAGATAATAATATCTAGACTATACAAAGAACTTCAAAAGTTCTTACACACACACACACACCTACCTATCTTGGGTTAAAGAGTTGGCTCAGCAAGTGCTTATATTGCAGAGGTCGTAGGTTCAGTTCCCTGTGCCCACACAGTGGTTCACAATCATTCATAATTCTAGTTCCAGAGGGTCNGATGCCTTCTGGCCTCTACCAGCATTAAGCATACACGTGGTGTAGTATACATACAGGCAGGCACTCATAACTACACATAGTAAAAATAATTTTTAAAAAAACTTCCAGTCACCAGGCAGTGGTGGCACGTCTTTAATCTCAGCACTTGGGTCTACAGAGTGAGTTCCAGAACAGCCAGGGCTTCACAGAGAAACCCTGTCTTGAAAAACAAAACAAAAC
>LZPO01116968.1:260292-272435 GCA_001675575.1 Neotoma lepida
TTGGGTTTGGTTAGGCTTGAGGAGAACAAGGTCTAGCCTAGGCTGGCCTCGAACTCTCTGTGAGGGGAGGGATTACAGGCATGGACCACCACACCCAGTTCCTGGTAACTCTTGTTTCTACTTCCCAGCATAGGTGTCTGCTGATATCAGCTCCCCCTACGTCACTCCCAAAAAGCACAATTCACACACCCAGCAACATTAAAATTTGTGGGTTTTCTTTTTCTTTCTTTCTTTCTTTTTTAGATTGTAAAACGAATAAAATTCTTTAAAGTGCCCTGTAGGCACCATCTGTTGCGAATCTTCTTCCGAGGTTCAAGACAAGGAAACAAGCTGGCATCCTGATTAAAAATGAAGGCCTCAAAATAGCCAAAGAACTGCAAAGTAGAATACAATCCCTGAATCCCGGGGTGGTTAGCTGCACCGAAAGGTGCTCTTTATGATGCATCTAACTGCAAAATTCATGTGGCTAGAGAAAAGGTGCAGGGTGTCTTGTGTCAGCACCTCCATCGGCAAACAAGGAGCTGCTGAGTCTCCTTCTCCCCGGCTTCCACTGCCAGAGTCAGCTGGCTAGAACCAGCCAGGCAACAGACTTCGCAGTTAGAATAGCTAAACACTGGTCAAGCCTTACCCCACCCACACCCCTCCTCCTTTCCCTGCTCTCGGTTTCTACACATTAAACTGTGTTCCTCTCTCTAACTATGCTAAGATAATGCTCCGAACNGACACAAAGGGAGCTGGGGTCGGGAAAGGACGAAAGCTCCCATAGTGGCCGAATCACAAAATGATACGGTTGAGAAAACGGAAATCTAAACGGGGCAAGCCCCCCTCCCTTTCTTTAATTGCATGTGGTTGTGAGATCCCGGCCCCCACCCCCAGAGGAATCAATCACCTGGGANGCTTGCTTAAAATGCAGGCTGTGTGCTTCCCCACCTCCGACCTGAGCCACTAAGCTTCTGAAACTATTCCCAACTCTGCATGTTTTAATAACCACGCCAGATTAGTGTGCACATGAAAGTTCCTAAAGAGATCTAGATAACCATCTGCAAAACGCTGTTTATTTAAAACACTCAACATTTATAAACCCACCATAGCNTCCAGCAACCTCATAAAGTTGAGTAAATATTGTTAGCCCCCCTCCCACAGCTGAAAGGTGAGACAATGAGATAAAATCACTGGTGATAATTTCCTGTTCTCTTGACTGCTGTTCATCCGGGGTATTTTTCAGTTTTGGAAGACTTGAGGGAATCAATGGGGTAAAGAAATCTGAAAAGACAACGTGTTCTCTCCTAGTAAGGGTAATGCCAACTAAAAGGGGGAAAAGAAAAAAGAAAAACTACAGAAGTGATTATATTATATTCAAACCACATAACGCTGTTGCAGATGTCACCCATCTATGGCACCAGCAGCACNCGGAATGACTAATGAAACACAGATTTAGTTAATTCAGGCATCCTAAAGGGCTGGCACCACCGTAATTGTNCAGGTCTGTGTAGTGGGTATTCGTTCCACCTATGATCCTGGTATACCAGCGCCTAGGGCGTGGCCTCTCCGCTGACTTAAGACCTGGGGAGCATGTATACAGGTCCCTTCTCTCCAGCGCCCTTGGAGGGTGGAGACGGAATGAGTCGGAGTGAAGCTGCTGAAGTAGAGTAGGACGGGTTCTCAGCCTTCCAGGACTCTGAGACTGAATTTGCCATATCCTGCATTAGTGAGTTGTTCCCCCCAATACAATCCTTTAACAAATAGTTCCTTCATCAGTAAACCGTGAACTTTCTGCAGTATCTGGCATCAAAGATGTGTTGACCTCAGAATGGAAACCAGGATATGTGCTATATTGGGGAAGGGGTTTTGCTTTTGTTTTGCAGAAGAAAAGCTATGGATACCAACAAAATTAATAAAAATTCAATTCGAACAGGAGAAACCTCTTGATAAGAAGTGATAGCTCATCCACCGATGTGAAGGTTCTACAAGTTGTAAGAAAAACTCACCAAACAAGGGTCGGGGCAGGGTTTTGTTTTTTGTCTTTACAGGATAATAGAAATACCCATCTTCAAGAAGTCAAAAGGCCTTGGACATCTAGATGTCTAAAGCAGAAGGAAAGGCTATATAGAAAAAATTTACAAGCAAAGAATATCAGACCTATTGGTACCAATATACTCTACAGGGTAATATCTCACNGCCTGAACATCAATATCTCTTTACTTCTAGAAAAGTTNTAGTCCCGACTCAACTATAAATCAAGCTGGCTTTAGTGTTGGAATGTGGCTCTCTCCTTCTCTAAACCCAAGNNTGTTGCTAAAAGAAAAAACCGGAGAAAGCCAGTAATCTAGGGACTATTGTTGTCAAGATTCTATTTCTCTCCANGCCTGTTCTCACTTCTTTGAAAACCTTCTTTAAACCACCTTACCATCTTAAAATTTAAACTTTCTGTTTTGATATTAATAATATTTAAGTTTTCCACAGTGAACAATAAATTCTCCTAACAGCAATCTCTGAAGCCTCCAGAAGGAAGATGGGGCCCCACAACAAAAATTCTACCTGGTTCATAATGATGCCATTGAGCCAATAAACACCACTCAATGATTGGCTTTGGGCTGAAAACTGCTCAGGACAATTCCAAGGTGGCTAGCTGAGATGATCCATCATATTACACTTCTAGCCAGAACTTAGGATAAGCTTTACCCATAACTCAGAGACTGACTACGAATATTACAGCCAATTCCTATGATACCTAACCATTGTTTTATTTTTCACAGGATTCCACAGAGATACTGTCGCCCCCCCCCCAGACAGCAGGAAGCAATTCTAAGAAAATTATGCTTCCTCTTCCAAAAGGTTTTGTTTTCTCAGGGTTATGGATAATTGTCATCTGTTAGGGGTTGGTTATAAATTGTAACATGGTTAGGGGTGGAACAATAAAGTTTAGAATCAAGATTCTCTTTTGGAAAAGAAAAAAGGGGAATAGATAGGATAGGATAAGATAGATTATTATATCTACTTGTAAAATAAATCAGTAGCTACCAGCTTTAGATGATTTGCATTGGTATGGATTCTTGTATATTGATACAAATGTAAAATTATTTTTCTATTCCTGTTTAAGATAATTTGCATATTGATACAAATACAAAACTATATTTGCCATATTGTACACACGTTCCTACTTCTGTTTGAAATATTTTATATATTGATACAAATGTAAAATTATATTTGTCATACTGTATGTATGTTCTACCTCTATTTAGGATATTGTGTATATTGATAACTATTAAGGATATTGTTGTCATATTGCANTATACATTTCTACCTCTGATTAAGATATTTTGTATATTGTCACAATTTCGAGGTCATTGTCCTACTGTACATCTGTTTACAGATTGTTTACTCTTATAATATGAATCCTTAGTCTTTAAGTTATTTAGGTTGATAAGATTTACAGGTTAATAGTCAACATGTCATAATTATAGTCATGTTAATTAGGTTTTCTAGATATNCAGAAACATGTGTCAGATGGATAGGTAATCTTCAAACACTTCATAGACCTAGAAAATATGGCATACAAATGTTCTAATAACTTAGAATTCCGTTGATGTGAAATACGGATTTCTCCTGGAAGCACCGATCTACTCCCAAGAGGATGTTGGGCATCGAAGACACTCCATTTGCAGTTTGTCTTCTTCCTGGCAAAAAAATGGCCTGTTGGGCAAAGAACTGCCCTTGCCTTGACTGCTGAAAGTAAGCACGCTGTCCAATCTGGAGGAGCAGAACACAGGATAAGTGACTGCTGAACCTTGCCAAGACAAAGTAAGACGGCATTTCAAAATATCCTGCTTCAGCTGGGCTTAATGGCGCCCGCCTTTAATCCCAGCACTCGGGAGGCAGAGGCAGGTGGATCTCTGTGAGTTTGAGGCCAGCCTGGGCTACCCAGTGAGTTCCAGAAAAGGCGCCAAAGCTACACAGAGAAACCCTGTCTCAAAAAACAACAACAACAAAATATCCTGCTTCTGAAGATGGTCTGTTAGATATTCTAGGCCTATAACCAAAAAATGGATGCCCCAACATTGTAGAGAAACTTGGGTGACTGTCCAGGCTGCCAGCTGTCTCTGTCATTTCTTGCCATTTTTTGGAAGTTGCTTGCTTGCATTTCCCATTTACTCAGGTAATATTATTTTCCTTCTCAGGTCTTTGATGGGGTTAAAGACTAGATAGTTAGAGTTACAATCTTCTCGTATCTTAGCTAAGAACATATCAGGTACTAGAGTTAGATTCTTCAGGATAGGACAACAGCTATTGGAGTAATCTCTGTAATTTGCCATTTACCTATAGTCTGGACATTTAGCATGTGTTTCTTGATTGATGTTGTTCTTGTTGGTTGTATTTTCATTTTTGTTTGTTATTACCCTTTCCTTCTCCTGGACAATACCTGACAATCCTTCTTATTGTATGTAGTTTTATATTAGGTTTAGAACTTTCTTATTTAAACACAAAGGGGAAATGTAGTGGGTATTCGTTCCACCTATGACTTTGGGGTACCAGCCCCTAGGGCGTAGCCTCTTGGCTAGCTTAAGACCTGGGGAGCACGTATTAGGGTCCCTTCTCTCTCTCTCTCTCTCTCTCTCTCTCTCTCTCTCTCTCTCTCTCTCTCTCAGAGGGTGGAGACTGAATCAGGTGGTGTGAACCAGCGTAGGACTGGTTCTCAGCCTTCCAGGACTCTGCGACTGAATTTGCCATATCCTGCTTTAGTGAGTTTTTCCCCCCAATATAACCCTTCAACAAATAGTTCCTTCATCAGTAATCTGTGTACCTTCTGCATTAGGTCTGCTTTGTCATTTTTTAACATATATATATGTTATGTATACATATATTTTTAACATATATATATGTTATATATATAAAGAATGAAGCTGGGTGTGGTGGCACACACTTTTAATCCCAGCACCAGGGAGGGAGGCAGAGGCAGGTGGATCTCTGAGTTTGAGGCCAGCCTGTTCTACAGAGTGAGTTCCAGGACAGCCAGGGCTACACAGAGAAACCCTGTCTCAAAAAACACAAACAAACAAACAAACAAAAAGAATGTAATGAGGGAATGCAGCTTGCTAAAGTTCATGGCCCTGTCCTCCATGAAAAGAAAGTTTGGCTCCCTAGAGAGGNTCTCACTATGTAGACNTAAGTGCCTCTACTTCCCAGGTACTGGGACTGAAGGTGTGCCCAGCTCTCACTGCTGCTCTATTTCTTCATTTTGTTTTTAAATCATTTCCACTTTCTGGGCTTCAAAAGAACCCTTGAGCTATTTATTTGTCATCTCTGCTCTTCCATCAACTCTAGAATCCCTGAACANGCCCTTTTCCTGGCTTTTCTTCTCTTTCAGTTTGAGTTTTTTCCTAAACAGGCAAATGCAAAGCCAGACAAGATAGCAAGGAAGAAGGAAAAATGAGAAAAACAGGGCTTGGAGAAAGTTCAAGGTCCTCCTCAGCTGCCTATCAAATGGAGGCTAGACTAAACTTCGTGATACCCTATCTCAAAAAAAAGAAAATACACATTAAATGTAGTAAAACTAAATAAGATTAGCCAGTGAGATGTCACATGCCTGTAGTCTCAGGACTCAGGAAACCGAGGCAAGAGCCTCAAGGGAGTCCAAGTCTCCGTGTTTAAGAGCACTGTTTGTTCTTCCAGAAAACCAGGGTTCGATTCTCAGCACCCACGTAGTGGCTAAAATTATCTGTAACTCCACTTGAAGGGCTCCCTCAGAGCATACAGGCACACATGTGCTACACATACATACATGCAGTGCAGGTATAACACATATATGTAAAATGAAAATAAATCTTAAAAAAAAAAATCAATGGAGGGGGGCTGAGGTAGAGCTGAGTTGATAATGTGCTTACCTCNCATTAGGAGACTGAAATGGTGTCAAATGCCCACAGAATCTCAGTTCTTAGNATATGGAGGCTAGAAGAGCAAGATCATCTTAAGCAAGTTTCTTTGAAGCCAGCCTGGGACTGTCTCCAACAGAAAGGAAAGAAATCGTTGGAGGTAGAATTGCTAGTAGACTTCTGGCTCCAAAAACTTTTCTGAACAGCTAGGCACACACTTGAGATACAGGCTTCCACAGACTTAGGCTTGTCAAAAGGACCAGAGAAATATTTGGAATGCATAGTTATACCTATCCCATGGTCATTTCTAAGAATTTTTCATATACATGAAGCCCTGTTGGTCTCCCAACAACTCTGCTGGGTTTGAGTATCTTCTTTTCGCAAAGAAACAAGCCAAGACACAGAGATGNTAAGTATCTTGTCCAAAGCCACACAGCTGTAAGTGGCAGAGCCGTTTTGCTATAGTTTATTCCGGTTCTCCTTACCATCCATCTAAAGGCTATAGACTTGATGTCTTAGGGTTTTTTCACATCTTAAGTTTGTCTCCTCTGTGCTTACTGTTTAGGCATATTCCTTTAATGGCATTTAAAAATATTTGAAAAACAGTGGTGTATGTTCAAATTTGCCACAAGACCTAAGAATCTATTAACCAAGCATCACCTATAAAGATTCAACAAAAAATATTAATAGGCACATGATTCTTCAGATATGTATAGACTCTGTTTTGATGGATGATAAATAAATCCATTTAAGTCATAAGTGGATTTGCTAAAGTCACAGAAGCTTTTGTTTATCATTATGGCTTTTGCTCTTCTGATATGCAAAGTGAAACTATTTTCTGAGACCATAAACTATTTCAAGGTGTCAGGGGACCCGCTGACATGTGAGGAACAAAAAGGGTTTAGCANAAAATCCAGTTGAGTAGAAAAACCAGGATTTAGCTTCTAACAGACAGGCTGAAAGTAGGTCAGTGTCCCTGACAGTCACAGCTGGTGGAGAATGATGTCACGGGGTAAATGGGGGAGGGGTGGAATTTAAGGTGGGGAAGTGGAGGCACTTTGCACACCAGACTGTGATGGAAAGAGGGGCTGTACAGTACAGACCACTTTAAGAGAGCCTTTGTAGGCTCGTGGAAGAAATAGTTGAAGCAGAATTTCCCCTTCTGCCTTCCTGTCCCCTACCTCTGCCTCCAGTCTGCTGAAGACAGAGACACTGTGAAAGCAATGGGAGAAAGACAAACCTGCAAAAGGTTGATTTTTCATTAAAAAAGAGGAAGAAAAAAATAGAATTAATCAGATAATCCAGACAACAGGAGACTGGAAGGAAAGGGCTTAAGAAATGATGGCTGNAGGAAAGAAGAGGCAGGCAGATTACGGAACAGTGCGAGTCATCCTGAGTGTGTCATTGTAGTGATTTCTAGTTTCCTAGGTTTACCTGACAGGAACAAAGTGCTGGAAAAGAAAGACACCTTTGAAATTTGTAATTAAGAATATAAGCCGGGCCAGGCAGTGGTGGCATATGTCTTTAATCCCAGCCTCAGGAGGCAGAGGCAGGTGGGTTTCTGTGAGTTCAAGACCAGCCTGGTCTACAAAGTGAGTCCTAGGGCAGCCAGGGCTACATAGGAAAACCCTGTCTCAAGGGGGAAAAAAAGGGAGATATACTTAGTAGCTAGCTGGACATGATGGTGCTCACCTTTATTTCTAGCACTTGAGGTGGAGAGGCAGGTGGATCTGTGAGTTCCAGGCTAGATTAGTCTATGTATCCAGTTCCAGACNAGCCAANTGAAACCTTGTCTGAAAAACAAGCTACTTCTCTCTTCCACCCTCACCCAGGCAAAAATCCACTTCCTGTGGTTATCTGCCCANTGTTAGACTGCCTTAAACNTCTCCTTCCAGGTGTGGGTGGCCCCTGNTAAATTTAAATAAATNAGCAATAATAGCAGNAATGTCAGTTCTTGGAATGTGGAGGCATTTCAGTATCTCCTGCTTTTGAAATTAGCCATGCACCTCAGACATTATCACCAAAACAATTCTCTAATCTTCTTCCACCAATCCCAGANCAGAACCAACGTCTGATCACCCTCCTATACCACCACCAGCAACACAGTCTTGAATCCCCCCAAAACTGTTCACACTCTTNTCAGAGTAATTGTTAAGATTTTAAACACCCTGGTAAACCAAAAAATACACATAACACTCACATTTCAAGATAAAGCACGCCCAGAAATGAGGGCGATGAAGACCCCTGCCCCCGAGACTAGGAAACCGGGCTTGTCCAGCACCCATATCCGGTGTGTAACCCTTTCCATTGCCCTCCCACTCAGAAATTTCTTCCCATCCTAAGGAAGGAACTTGTTATTTATCTTCTGCTTTCTCGTTCCCCTTTTTCTACCTCTCCTTTCCTCCTTTCTCTTCTTGTCGCAGCTTCTGTTTCCACCTCACAGTGCTCCTGTATTTTCTCCTAAATTCTGACTTTGTGTCTTGGCTTAATCTGTTAGCCGTCCACTAAACTTTCAGAGAGAGCTGGAACCAGAAACAGCGCATTTGGCAAAAAGCCAAGCACACATACCACAGNACCACAAACAAGCACTCGGACTGCAAAATCTTTTCAACAATCCATCCCTGTTTCTTGTGGTCAGCAGTTCACACAGACCCATGATCGGAAAGAAACAACGCATCTATTCGAATACATGTTGCCTACACAAGACCTCTGCAGTTAGCTCACAAAGGCACAATGTCTGCAGAAAGGTCTTTGCCGGCTGCATACACAGGCGATGCATTCTCCACCCCTTCCTAAGCCGTCCTGACTGGCTCTTTCTTCCAGACACCCCTCCCCTCTCGCTGCCTGGTCGTGGCTCTGCTTTCCTTCCTGTAGTCCCAAGTTCTGCCTGCCATCCATCAGTCTTCCGACAAATCCTCAAGCAAGGCAATAGTTTCTTGAAGTTCCTTTCCTCCAGACCAGGAATTTAATCTAGCAAAAGGACAATCCGAATAGAATCTGCTGTGGCTTATTTCTTCGGCTTTTAATTCGTTTTTATTAAAGAGCACTTGGGGGAAAAAAAGCAGAAGGAAGGAAAAAAAATGCAGTCCGTAAGGTAAAAGCAGAGAAAGAGAGAGAACCCTGACAGAAAGTTCACTGTATTGAGATTATGGATAAAACCAGAAAAGCAGTTGGGTCTGGAGACCAGCCTGGTGAAGGCCTGTAATCCCAGCTACTCAGGTGCTGAGGCAAGAGGACCAAAAATTCAAGTTTCAGAGTGAGGTCAAAGCCAGCCTGGCCAAGTTAGTGAAACCTCCATCTCAAAATTAAAAAATACAAAAGGAGGGTGTAGTTCATTTAGTAGAGTGGTTATTTAGCATTCAGGAGGCCCTGAGTTCAATCCCTAACACTGTACCACTAGCTATGATGCCTACCTGTAAAAGGTAGAGGCAAGAGAATCAGAAATCCAAGGTCCTCTTCAGCCTTATAGCAAGGTCCAGGCCAGCCCAGACTACATAAGACCCTGTCTCCAAAATAAGAGGGGAGGGAGAGCTGTTACACAGCTCAGTGATAGACCATTTGCCTCACATGCAAGGCCCTGAGTTCAACTTTCAGCACCGTTAAAGGGGTGGGCTAGAGATGGTTGGGGTTAAGAGCACTTCCTGCTCTCACAGAGAACCTGAGTTCAGTACCCAGCACCCATGTTGATCAGCTCACAACTGTGCACACGGGTATACGTTCACACAAACACACATAGATAAAAATGAAATCTTTAAGTCTGGAAGAAGCGAGCTACCACTTCTGTCCATATGGTGGTGCTCACTAGCTGAGGATTAAAAAAAGGAACTCAGGCAGGCTTAAAAATTAAGGAGAAACAAAAGAGCAGAACGTATGAAAGATTATAATATTTCTCCTGAGGTTTTTTTTGTTTGTGAGGCTAATAGGAGAATTAGTAATGGAGAAAAACCCTCTAATACGATTATGTATTTTTGAAATTTCCTGAAAGGACAAAATAGATAATCATCAAAAGTCCCTGCCTCAAGGGAGATTGAAACCACTAATCTGAAAGTGCTTACCGATGCATGGCAGGAAGGTACATTTGGTCTCAGATAAAGATGTTTTCTCAAATATTACACTACTTGAGACATAGTGCCCCCCCCCAAATTACTTGTTTACCTGAAATTCACATTTAATTGATCGTCTAGTATTTATCTGGCAAGATCTGTATTTATCACGCCCTTGGGGAATTCAGACATCTGCTCAAGTCTGAGAAAGGACGATGTGAAGCCTGCACACCTGAGCCAGGACCACTTGAAGAGAATTGCTAAGTAAAGACTCCTGCCAGACAAGCCGAATCGCCCCTTCCAGGAGAAGATTTCAAGACCCTTCGTTTGCACTGGATATGGTGGTGCAAGACCGCAATCCCAGCACAAGGACGAATCCCAGAATAAGGAAGGGAGAAGCTGGAGAATNAAGAGTTCCCGGTCATCTTTGACTACAAGCATTGGAAGCCAAGCTAGGCTACGTGAGACTCTGTCTCCAAACAATAACAAGGTTGGGTGATGGTGATGGGCACTTGCCTCTAAGCCCAAGGACCTGAGTTCAACCTCTGGAATTCATGTGGAAGAAGAGAAGTAAGTTACATGNGTTATCTTTTGATCTCTACAATCACAAACAATAATAAATGTAAAAAGGNAAAAAAAGTTTTTTAAACAAAACAACGAAAAGGAAGGAAAGGAAGAGGGAAAGGAAGGAGGAGGAAAAAGAAAAAGGAAGACTCCTTATAAACTAGGTAACTCTGAGGAACTAACCTTTTTAACTGATTCTTCACAAGTCCTCTACGCAGCCCTGTTAAGTCTACATCAGACTCAACAGTGCATTCTGTATTCATTTTCTTAATCATCTGTCATACTACACAGCACTTGATCTTGTTGCAAGATACCAGATTTGTTTTATTTGTTTGTTTGGTTGGTTGGTTTTTTGAGACAGNGTTTCTCTGTGTAGCTTTGGAGCCTGTCCTGGAACTCTCTCTGTAGACCATGCTGGCCTTGAACTCAGAGATCCACCTGCCTCTGCCTCCCTTTGAGTGCTTGGATTTAANGCATGCACCATCACTGTGAGTTCAAGGCCAGCCTGCTCTACAGAGGGAGTTCCAGGGCAGCCAGGACTGTTGCACAAAGAAACCTTATCTCAGAAAAACCAAAGGAAAAAAAAAGCTAATCCCAGCTGGGCATGGAAGTGCACACCTTTAACCCCAGTATTTGAGAGTTTAATCCCTGCCTTGAGAATTTGCCACCATTCTCATAGAATTTACAAAGAAAAGAAGTCTTTGCTTACCAGTTGATTGCAGTTCCCTCAAAGATGCGAAGTTGGATGGGGAGGTACGCAGAGCAAGTTTGTGTTGGTGCCCACCAACCTCTTTGAAGGCAGATACGGTACAAACCCAGAATTTATTTGTTCTTGAGTTGTTCTAGACCATCTTAGTTTCTTGGAAAGCAGTGGGTAATTCTGCAAATTCCAACTGTAATCCCCAGGTTACTGCTGCAATTCATTCAAAGGTCTTTCCTGCTTCACTAATCTAATCTCATTAGCATAAATTCAGGTGTAAACATCGTGAAAGATAAGGAGTGCGTCATAAACGACAAAAGATACTAGTTATATTCATGAACTTTCAAGGATTTTAGGCATAAAAACAAGACAAAATATACTTATTATATCATGTTTATTCAATGTTTCTTTTGTTTGTTGAGATCTGGTCTTGCTTTGCAGCCCCATCTGCCCTTGAATTCAAGATCCTCCTGACATGGCCCTACCATGTCTGGGATTGCCAGTGTGCACTATCACACCCAGCTTTCACAGTGTCTTTTGGGTACACAAAACTCTGATCTCTTGTGTTTGGAGCATCCACATAGGGCAAGACACCCTCTCTACAGTAAATTCACACTGTAGATAGACTTTTAGGAAAATAATCCAAAAAATACTAATCCCCAAAGGAGTTACAAAGAATGGGTAGAAATTAGCCCTGGGCTAGGATGTGACTCAGGCTTTAATTCCCAGCACAGAGAGAGAATGGGAGTTTGAGATTTAGTGAGGGGAGGTGATTCATTCCTGTAAGCACTGGAGAAGCAGAGTCGGGTGGGGGATATATCAGGAATTCAAGGTCAGCAGGACTTGGCCAGCCCTTTAATCCAAGCAGAGGCAGCTAAGTACCTGTGAGTTAAGGCCATCCTGGTCTCCATAGAGAGTTCCAGGCTAACAAAGGCCTGAGCTAAACAGTGAAAGTCTTATCTAAAA
>LZPO01116968.1:282555-292956 GCA_001675575.1 Neotoma lepida
ATGTGTAAGAACACAGAAGTGTGTTGTGTGTGTCTGTATAAGAGCACAGGAGTGTGTGTCTGTGTAAGAGCACAGAAGTTGTGTGTGTAAGAGCATAGAAGTGTGTTGTGTATGTCTGTGTAAGAGCACAGGAGTATGTGTGTGTGAGAGCACAGAAATGTGTAAGAGCACAGGAGTGTGTGTGTGTGTGTGTGTGTGTAAGAGCACAGAAGTGTGTGTGTGTTTGTGTGTGTGTGTGTAAGAGCACAGAAGTGTGTGCATGTACAGCATGAGAGGACAGCTTTAAGGAGTCGGTTCTGTGCTTTCACAATATGGGTCCTAGGATCTAACTCGGGTCTTGAGGCAACACAGGCTCTCATGTGCCTTGCCCTCTCACCAGTCCACAGACTGGATTCCTGAATGTCTATACAGCCCAACAGCTATATACGGTACATACAGCCCAAAGGCTATCTCTGCCCACCGTCTCTGCCTTGACCTTCTCTGAGGCGCTCCTCTCTGTGAGCGCTCTCCCACAGCCTTGCTCTGAACATTCTGTTCTTGTTTTCACTGCCTCAGCCTCAGACTTCCTTCAGGGACCTGGGGACAGCACCCCCTCCTACTGTCTGGGGAGGCTTTCCTCAACCGTAGCCTCTGGGTAGGCCAGCACGTTGAGGTCATTGCTGTCCCTGCCAGATGACTGGCTTGGGTTCAGTTTTCTCATCTGTCTGAGGGAAAACAGGATTGCCTCGCTAGGCTCTGCTCAGTGCCTTGCCTTAGTTCTTCTTAGTTCTACTCCAGTTTCTTTCCCATCCCCACCTCTTCCTTCCCTAGCTGTCCCCAAACTAGAATCAATCACATCTGTTGTCCAGCCTTTGCCATCTACAGTACAGCAAATGGGAGCTCCAACCATCAGGAACTGGGTTTGATAAGCAGACTTACTAGAGACACCAAACCTGGTGGTCCTTTAGAGCCCTTGGAGGTATGAAGGGGCTCACAAAGTGCCATCAGCATTCTCTTCTGGTTCCCATTGTTGCCCTTTCTCCCAACTAGGCTGACCGTCTCCTTCCCCCCCCCCTCCCTTCCATCATTTCTTGGTTCTTCCTCCTAGTCTTTGCTCCCTGTACTCATCTCTAATTTAGCTTACCAGGGAAGTCCTCAGTATGGACATAAGGTGTGCAAAGATAAGCTGTCAGTGTGCATCTTTCTTAGATTGGGCTTTCTGGAAATCAAGTTTATTTCTTCACAGTTGNTGTGCTTTAGTCCTGTAAGCATTTCCTTTATGACAGGGAGTGTCTTAGTCAGGGCTTCTATTGTCATGACGAAACACAATGGCCAAAAGCAACTGGGAGAGGAAAGGGCTTATTCCAGGTAAGACTTCAGGTAATAAATAGTCTATCACTGAGGAAAATCAGGGCAGGAACTCAAGCAAAGCAGGAACCCTGGAGGCAGGAGCTGATGCAGAAGCCATAGAGGAATGCTGTTTGCTGGACCACTCAACCTGCTTTCTTATAGCGCCCAGGGCCACCAGCCCAGGCGTGGCACTATCCTGGACACATTGGACTCTCCCACATCGTTCACGAATTAAGAAAATGCACTATAGGCTTGCCTGTGGGAGGATCTTAGGGGGGTATTTTCTCAGTTTAGAGTCCCCTTCCCAAACCACTCTAGCTTGTGTCAAGCTGACATAACACTAACCAGCACAGAGTGCAAATATAAAACTGTTCAAATGCCTGGATCAGAGAAAGTACTGTCTGCATATTACATGATCTGAGGGGAAAGCATGGACAGAAAATAAATCAAGAAGAATGAGCTTCCCTCTCAGTTTTGGAGGGCTTCCTATGGCATTTTGTCATTGATATTCCAAAATCCAAGATTCATAACATGAGCATAAACAAAACCAAAAACAAGTGGCAGATCTCTGTGAGTTCGAGGCCAGCCTGGTCTATAGAACAAGTTCCAGGACAGCAAGGGTTACACAGAGAAACCCTGTCTTACCAAAAAATCAAGTTTCAGGCTAGCAGAGTTATAATAGTGAGACCCTGTCTTAAAAAACAACCAACCTACAAAGCCAAAGACAGGATTGGCTGCTACCTCCTCTCGTGGAGCGCCTCTGTATTGGAAAAGGATCTGGAAACTTGTACATGCCTCAACTTTTTATAACCCAAAGCCCCCAGGCAGACCTCAGTTGATATCTTTATGCTTGGATGTGAGACTAAATAGATATTCCAATGGGAAAAAGTCCAGAGAGGGACAAAACTGAACATGAGACTTGGGTCTGGGGGGAAGCTGAGGCAGGTGAAGCTACAGAGCTCTTGCCAGCCAGGCCTGCGTAGTAGTGTCCTGTTTTAAAGAAACAACCAGCCAGTGGTGGCACACGCCTTTGATCCCAGCAGAGGGAGGCAGAGGGAGGCAGAGGGAGGCAGAGGGAGGCCGATCTCTGAGTTTGAAGCCGCCTGGTCTACAGAGTGAGTTCCAGGACAGCCAGGGCTACACAGAGAAACCCTGTCTCGAAAAAAACAAAAACAAATAAATAAGAGAAAACAAACATTAGCTGGTCCTGAGGCAGGCACTTGGAAGTTGTGGCATCTGTGGGATCAGGATCTTTTGAGAGTGAGAAATTTTAGACAGCCAACAATGTCTAAAAATTGAGACAATAAAAAAATGGCTGCTCTAGAGGCCAAAATCTGTCATTAAACTGAGTATTATTTTGGAGATTTCAATTTGTCAGGGGACAAATTTTTAAAAGAACAGATCAAATTGGAAGAAGGGATGGGTACTTTTGGAAATAATGCTAAAATTCACAGGTGAGATCATCTGGCCTAATAAAGACTTTAATCCTTCAGGTGTTAATCCTGCCAATTGAGAAGAAGACCAACTACCACAGTTTAAAGTCAAATCTGAATCAAGCTTTAATTAAATACTGTCTGGGTGGATGGGCTCTGGCCAGGTCCACACCCAGGTTCCTGGGAAATGGGCCCAAGTCACAGTTTGTAGCAGCTTAAGTAGAAAAACCCATAGCTCACTGTATTTCCCATCAGGTCCAATCAGGGGCAAGCATATACCTTGATGTACCTTCAGCCTACATCCAATCAGGGGCAAGCATACATCCTGATGCCTTTCTTGCCTGTGAACTTCCCGCCCACATGTGATCAAGCACATCTGGTGCAAACAAACTTGTTTAGGAGAGTGAAACATGTGGTTTGTTATCTCCATAAACAATAATAGTCTCCAGCATTTCAGGACCTATCTGTCCTTGGACAAGGGGCTTGCAGATCAGTTATTTTTATTTCATGGATCTCTTAGGCACAGTAATTAAAACTTAAAATGTGACTTTGGCTCTCACACAAGTACTGAGCAAGTCAAAGGCAAAACTCATGGAAGTCAGTGCAAACAACTAAAATCAGAAGGTCTCTAAGCAGACCCCTCCCGGAAGAGGCTGCTAAGTATAAAATGATGTATAAAAACCATGTTTATATTAAAGACTTCCCAACTGCTGCAGCCCTGATGACATAAAAGAACAGCTAGATGATAAAGGCAAATACCAATATTCAGTTGAGAGGAACTTTGCACAGAGCATGTAAGAGATCAATATTTGCTGTGCTGTCACTGGGGCGCACACCTTTAGTCCTGTGAGCACTTGGGAAGCTGAGGCAGGAGGATCTCTGTGAGTCCAAAGACAGTTGGATCTACATAGAGCAGTGGTTCTCTACTGTCCTAATGCTGCGACCCTTTAATACAGTTCCTCATGCTGTGGTGACCCCAACCATAAAATTATTTTCATTGCTGCTTCATAACTGTAGTTTTGCTGTTATGAATCATAATGTAAGTATCTGTGTTTTCTGGTGGTCTGAGGCAACCCCTGTGAAAGAGTCATTCGACTCCCAGAGGGGTTGTGGCCTACATTGTTGAGAACCTCTGACATGGAGCGTTCAAGGACAGCCAGGGCTACATAGAGAGACTTTGTCTCAAAAATAAAATAAATTTCTATGTCTGATAGCATCCAGTCTGCAAAGAAGTTTGTAGAGACTCTTGGCCAGAAGCACGGAGACACAACCTGGTAGTGCTCCTTGAGGAAAGACAGTGAAGCGGAAGCTAAGTTAAGCTAAACGAGGCCAGACCTCCTGAAGGAAAGACGGGGTGCTTCCTGAAGCTTTCATGTGACACACTCCCCTCAGATGACAGTGAAATGAACAGGGCTGGCTTTCCCAGGGGAGCAGAGGGAATCACATCTAGATGTGTATAAGAGACAGACCTACAACTAAGGGACAGAAAAGTGACAGGCAAAGAACTAGAAGGAGGTGTAGGAAAGAAGCAATGGCAAAAACAAAACAACAACGAGGAGCAGCAAGAAGCCCCGGACAAAGGGAAGCCAAATGGTCCAAGATTTCAAGGAAACAGAAAAGAAAACAGACCTGACTATGCTGACACTGAAGGAGGAGGGCTTGTTCCAGGGAAGGTGAGCAAGACGTGGTGTTGATGATCTTGGTGGGGACCACGGAGAAGAACAAGAGATGGAAGAGACAGAGAAGAGCCCTCGCCAAGACAAGAGACAGAGAATGGTGCCCAAGACATTAGTAAGTGACATTTTTATTTACCTTAGGTAGATTTTAAGCTGCTTTTTTTCCATCAGAAGAGTTTGTTTGTTTGTTTGTTTATTGAGACAAGCTCTTTCCATGTAGCCTTAGCTGTCCTGGAGCTCCCTATATAGATAGACCAAGCTTACGTGGAACTCACAGAAATCCTCCTGCCTCAGCCTCCCTAGTGCTGCCACCTCGCCCAACTTCTTCAGAGGTGTTTAAAAAGAAAAGTGAATTGGGTTCTCCACTTCACTTGTATAAAGGAAGTTTTGTTTTGTTTTAGTTATTTAGTTTTCTTTTTGTTGTTTTCCAAATGAAAGTTTTTTTTTTTTTTCAAAAGATGTAGAGTGCTCAGATGACTCAAATATGAAAAGGAAGATTCTTAATCTCTGTAACATGAGGCTGTATTGGTAGAAATTTGCAAGATTTGTGTTATATAAAAATACCAAACAAGCTGACAAAGACCAGTCGTGGGAGTGCAAGCCTGGTATTCCAGCACTTGGAAGGCTCAGGTAGGAGGATAACCACAAGGAAGCTGGCTCGGTCTACATAACAAGTTCCAGGTCAGCCAGGAAGGCAGGGCCTGGGAATGTAATTCGGTGGAATGCTTGTCTAGTATATGTGAAGCCTTGGGTTCGAACCCTAGCACTTCACAAACTAGGCATAGTGGCACACGCCTGGGAGGTGGAGGCTGGAGGAACAGACGTTTAGGAACAGACATTTAGGAACAGACATTTAGGAACAGACATTTAGGAACAGACATTTAAGCACATCCTGCCTCACACAGGGAACACAGGGAGTAGTTTGCAGTCAGCCTGGTCAGCCTGGACAACCCTGACTCAAACAAGGGAGTGGAGAGAAGGGGAGAGGGGAGGAAGGGAGAAGAGAGTTGAGAAGGAAAGAGAGGAGGGGAGAAGGGAGGAAGGAGTAATGATCCAAATACAGAAGAAAGCCAGAGAGATAGAAACAGTCTGGTGAGATTCAGGAAAACATGCCAAGAGAGAACGATAAACAGGAACCCAAGGAAGAAAGGCAAGCTGGGCCAGAGGGAAAGTGGGCTGATGGAAGGAGGGCAGATGTGGGCTTGGGCCAGCCCTTCAAGGGAGCACTGAGCTCACTCTCCAGTGTGGTCATAACCTTTGGAATGAGGGTGTGAGTGACTGCAAATCCCCATCTCCCTTCTCATTCCAACCTTATTGTAACACTGCTTTCTAAGCCTCTGGCCTGGCCTGTTCTCTCTCTTTCGCTCGCTCTCTCTCTCTCTCTCTCTCTCCCTCTCCCCTTTCTCTCCCTCATTGTTTCAGAATAGGCCAAGTCTGAAGTCCTTCCAAGGGTGTGGCTGTGTTCATCTTATTTCCCAGCCCAAGTGGAACAGCAGAAAAGCGTGAGAAGGACAGACACATTCAGCAGCCAGAGGACACGGTGGACAGAGTGGAGCACTGTAGACAGTGAGTTGTTTACAAAACTATATAGAAGGAATGTCTGTGTGTGCCTGCATGTGCATGTGTGCACTTAAGGGTAAAGAATGTCCCTGACTTAGAGTTGAGCCCTCTCCCAATTATGCATGGAATTCAAAAGAGAGGGTGCACCAAGATGAGCGGATGATACTTAAAAAGACTCAGACACACAAAAGGAGGATTAGGTATTAGGAGTGAAAGAGGCTACAGGGCACGGCCAAGGATACTTTAATTAGAATACAAAAGGTCCTCCTGGTGATGTAGAATACATGCCTGTATTCTCAGCTACCCAGTTGGTTGAGGAAGGGGGGTGGCTTGACCCAGGAGTTCAAGACCAGCCTGGACGATGTAAGGAGACTCACAATAAAAAACACTCTCTGTAGAAGAGTAAGAAGTGCTCAAAGAATAGATTTGAGGGAAATGAATGGTGGATAAAAGATAAGAAAAGGTCTGAGCTGAAAAGAGAAAATAAGGCTTTGGGGGTGACACAGGGAGAGGGGATGCAGGGCATGTTTCCCCAGAGTGAGACACTGCCATCTCTCAGCATCATGGTCTTGCTTTCCCCCTACATCTCTTAGATATGCTGTTCTCCGGGCCCAAGGCGCTGCTGCTTGTCATGGCACTCATTATTTCCTCTGGTGAGTCCCTGCTCTAATTCTTCAACATAGCAATTCCTTAGCTCTACGTGTGCAAGGGACTGTGGGTTAGATGGTAGGGGACTGAGGCTGACGGGCCCTGNGAGGAGAAAATGCTGTGTCCAAGACAAAAGTGCAGAATGTGACGAAAGGTGACCTTAGACATGGGGTACCTAAGAAACTAACATGAGATTAAGATGCAAGTGCTTATTAATCACTAAAAAAGAGTTGCATATAGATACATAACTCAACAAACACCAAAGGGACAAGAAGTCACACAAACATGCAGAGATCACCTATTAGGAAACTGGACCACCTTAAAAACCCTTGAGGGAAAGCAGCAAAAACATGCACACTAACACCTAACACTTGCTTGGGTAGACACACAAGCATATTTACATACGCGAAGGCAGTACTGCTACACCTACACACAGAAGAAAGGCAGTCTTCACAAGGGCTGTGGAATCCAGCTCAAGGATTGGCCACAGAAAACAACCTTGGACTTTGAAGAAATGCTACTGTATATTCTTCGGCTTTCTGTCAGATGCAGACTGACAAAGCAATTCTTATGCCTTGCCCAGTGGTGCAGCTGATTCAGGAACTGTGGGCCCGGGCAAGACAAGCTACAAAGGCTGCATGGCCCTTCCTGGTTGGGATCGGAGGACAAGAGAGGAAACTGAGTCGGGGCAGAACAAGAGTGGGTTTTGTTCTCAAGAACTTGTCTTTCTGGAGTGGGTTTTTTTTTTTTTTTTTTTTTTTTTTTTTTTTATGCTTGATTAGTTTTGTGCATAGCCTAGTGGTCTTGTGTCGAAATATATAAGGACAAATCACAAAGATAATATACAATTTTTCTATTGTATTCTGCTTCATCTCATGAAAGTGCTATGGTGGAGAGAGTTGGAGTCACTCACGCCCCTTTTCTTTCTAACAGACTGGCTACCCCTAGGGGTCCATGGTCAACGAGGAGGTAGGTGAAGTTTTTCTCCTGGGTTCAATGGGGTCCTTGTCAGGGGGTGTAGAACATTGAGAGTTGAGCTCTGTTCTAGGGCCAGGCAAGGTGGCACACACTGTAATCCCAGCACTCAGGTAGAGGAGGCAAGTGGATTGAGTTCAAGGTCGGCCAGGGATACATAATGAAAATCTCAGACCAGAGTCTGTCCTAGGACAGAGAACTACACTGCCAAGGTATGAAAAGTAGGATCACCAGTACCCACGATCCCATCGTCCCCTTCATAAAACCTCTTCTCCTTTTTCATTCTCACTGAAACATCTGCCCATAGATGCTTTCTATGCCAACCTCTTCCTTCACGCTCTACACATCTTTTACCTCATTCAAGAAAACACCAATTGATCCTTACAGGAAGCATTACTGTTATATTATTATCTGCAATCTTTTTTGTTTGTTCATTTTGTTTTTGTTTTGTTTTGAGACAAGGTTTCTCTGTATAATCCTAGCTGTCCTGGAACTCACTTTGTAGACCAGCCTGGCCTCAAACTCACAAAGATCCACCTGCCTCTGCCTCTCGAGTGCTGGGATAAAAGGTGTGCACCACTATGCTTGCCAATTATCTGCGATCTTGAAAACTGAACCCAGGTCTTTACATATTAGGCAAGTGCCTTACAAGTGAGCTACATTCCTACATCTTTTTCTTTCCTTACTGACCAGGGAACTCTGCTTTATTTCTTTATTACTTTTTGTGATGCTGTGGATTAAACCCAAGGCCACACAAATGCTAAGATAATGCTGACCACTGGCCTACACACTCAGCCTCCAGAAAGCACTATGCACATGAACTGCAGAAAACTAAAATGCAAAGACATGGTAGGAAGTTGTCTCAGGCTTTTTCTACTCACACGCACGCGCACACACACACACACACACACACACACACACACACACACACACATTAACTTGGTTAATATGGTGCTGGGATTTGAACCGTGTGTTTTATGTGTCTTAGGCAAGGACTCTCTACTTAGTGAAATACATCTCCAGCCCCTTCTGAGTCCTTTTCTTTTCTTCCTTCCTTTCTTTCTTTCTTCCTTCCTATCTTCCTTCCTTCCTTCCTTCCTTTCTTTCTTTCTTTCTTTCTTTCTTTCTTTCTTTCTTTCTTTCTTTCTTTTTTTTTGAGACACAGTCTTACTGTGTAGCCTCAGCTGGCCTGGAACTCTCTCTACAGACCAGGCTGGCCTTGAACTCACAGATCCTCCTAACTCTGCCTCCCCAGTGCTGGAATTAAAGGTGCGCACAATTACAGCCATCTTATTTCTATATTTTAATCTTCTGTATCAGTACCTACAGCAATAAATATATATTAGGGACATATGTAAAACAAACAAAATTATAAAATAATGCGTTACATTTGCAAAGCACAATGCCTTCTGATATATTTAATCTTCATTTGTTTTAAAAGATGCCAGTTATCAACTGGGTTGTGGTGGTACCTTTAATCCCAGCACTCAGGAGGCAGATTTTTGAATTTCAGGCCAGCCTGGTCTACATAGTGAGTTCCAAGCCAGAACCAGGACTATGTAGTGAGACCTTGTCTAAAAATAAAAGAAAAAAAGAAAAAAAGGGGGGGAGGAGGGGGAACCTAAAACTCATTTTCCTTTTCTTTTCCTGTTATACCCAAATCTGAGTGTCTGAACCTACAGGTTTTGGCAGTAGTGAAAGCTAAACTGTCGCCTGAGCTGGCTTCTCCAAGCTGGTTAAGGACCTGTCCTGTGTTCTGATTTTCCAGCAACTATTCTGGTTTAACTATCCTAAGATTTCTTTGCTGTGACTTTCCAGCCCTAAAGGAAGCATTTAGATGGTGGCTGTTCTTACAGAGTTCTTCAAGCTGAGATTCGGTCCTGCAGTCCCACAGCCAGACACCATACACTCCCAACTGCTCCACTGTGACCTCACTGCTTTTCTGTGTGGGTAGATTGGAATGTGGGCTAGCCTCTAGAGGCTGGATAGGGAGGGATTGAGGTCCACCCTGAGGAAGCCCTACCACCCCTTCACAGCCATTACAATGATCTCAGTCCGTAACTTGTCAAATAACCTCTGGAAATGGAACAGGCATAGATTCCTTTTTATCAAAACCTGTGCTGAGCAGTGGTGGAACATCCCTTTAAACTCAGCACTCTGGACGCAGAGGCAGGCAGATCTCTGTGAGTTCAAGGCCAGCCTGGTCTACAGAGTGAGTTCCAGGACAGCCAGGGCTACACAGAGAAAAACAAACAAACAACAAAAAACACTTGCTCTGAGCTGAATGTGCAGTCAGCCTTTGAGGGATANTCGGGGATTTCAAGGCCAGCCTCAGATGCATGAATTCCAGGGAATCCGGAGCTTTCTCCTGGCCTCTATCGGGCATGGGGCACAATGTGACGCACAGTCAGTCATACATGCAGGCATAAGACTCATACAAATAAGGTAATTTAAAATAAAATAAACCCTTTCTCCTTAAAATTTTTTTTAGATTTATTTATTTTACGTGTATGAACGTTTTGCCTGAATGTATGTTCGTGCACCAAGTGTGTACCTGGTCAGAAAAAAGTGTGTACAGAGGTCAGAAAAAAAAAAATGTCTGTGCTGGGAACTGAATGCAGGTCCTCTGCTAGAGCAGCACACACTCTAAACTGCTGAGCTATCTCTCTAGCCCATAATTCTTTTGAAAAGTCACTGCATTGGATATCAAATGGGGAACAGCCAATGTGAGCCCCCAAGCTACCAAGGAAATTTCAAGTTTCTTGCCTGCCTTCCCTCCC
>LZPO01116968.1:454524-468359 GCA_001675575.1 Neotoma lepida
CAAGCTTTAGTGAAACATTTCACTATTAGGATAAGAATTTGTACCTCTATTTATGTTCAAACTATCTGTATATTATCTCTCCTGCAGTTGTACATCAAATGTTTTAATAATAATAATAAAAAAAGACACCCCCCCTTTTTGAGATATGGTCTCTCTACATAGTCCTGGCTGTACTGGATGGAACTCACTCTGTAGACCAGGCTGGCCTCAAACAAAGATCCACCTGCCTCTGCCTCCCGAGTGCTAGGATTAAAGGTGTGCACCACCACACTTGGCTTAGGGCTCCTTTTTCTTTGCACCCTCTCCAACATTTTTTGTCAGATTTGTTGACAACAGCCATTCTGACTGGGGTGAGGTGGTATAGCAAAACAGTTTTAATTTGCATTTCCCTGATGACTAGTGATATCGAAGAGTTAAAAATAGTTATTGTCCATTCATGTTTCTTTTTTGAAAACTGTCTATTCAGTTCATTTGCCCATTGGTTGATTGGTAGTTTCATTCCTTTGGAATTTAATTTCTGCAATTCTTTATAAATTCTGGGTATCAGCCCATTGTCTGAGGTGTGGCTGGTAGACTTCCTACCATTCTGTGGGCTTCCTGTTAATTCTGTTGATTGCTTCCTTTGCTAGATAGAGACTTACATTCCATGTACTTCCTTGTGTTGACACTTGAACTCTTAGTCTGTCAGGGTGGCCCCCAAACTTGCTTTGATCCTCCTGCTTTGCCTCTGGAGTCTGGGATGACAGGAGTACATCACTTCACAGGGCTGGGATTTTCCAATTAGGGAATTAATCCCAGTTTCGAGAGTGGAACCCTCATGACTTAAACACCTCCCAAAGATGCCACAGACTGACTCAGTCGAATAGGAAAACCGTGGGTCTCTGGTACTCAGGTGGGTGAGGATCGACGGGATGACAGAAAGCCACAGACTCAAAGGAACTGTGAAGCTGACTGTGTTTAATGTTGCTAAGCACAGCGTTTTTATGGGCAGTTAGTAAAAAGGAAAACTTAGAGTTGAATACACAATCTTCACAGACATGTACTTTCCCCAATAAACCAGACTGTACCCTGGTCACGCTCAGTTATCTCCAAGAACAATCATTCAGTATTGTGTAAAATACATGAGAAACTTATTAATCACAAATGTAATAGACAATAGGGGAGGGAGTCCATGCCAGGTGCCCGCAGCTTGTGTGGTTAACACTTGAAAGCCCTTAGCTCCCTTCTTAGTCTTTTTGCTTTTGAGAAAGAGGCTATAGGCATTCTCTGTCTTTCTTCACTGCCATAGATCACCCCAATCTTTTGTTGTCTATGTTTTTTCTGGTATATATTCCCAATATTTCTTACCTCTTTTCTATCTATTACAATTTATCCATTCTAAAGCTGGCATAAGTTGTTTTAGTATNCTATCTCTTTGTTNCTTGGAGAGCAGACACCAAGGGGACCTGCTTCTCCTGAGCTTTTCCATAAGTGGCAAGGTGTAATAGGAAACCTTTTCTCTCATGTAATTTACTCATCTATTTTCTAACTCATCATAGACTCCTGTATAAGGCAAGGGATCAGGGATACTTTTTATTCTCTTCAGGGAATGTTTTCCTTGTGGAGGGTCCCACCACCTGTTCTCTATGAGCCACTGCCATTTCCCATGACATATCCTTTTGGGAATTTTATGCAAGTTTCTTGCTAAATATTCTTCTGATTTTATGGGGTGGCCATATGAATCAGTGGTGGTGGAGTTATCTAGGACTTTCCTAACCCTCTCCATCTTTACTGTCCCAGTCTCTTGTTGCTGATTTGCAATTGGGTCATATAATCTCTAGCTGATTTATTCGTATGCAAAACTCTCCAGACGGCCCACAAAAGTGGACCCTCGGATGGCCCTGGGGTCNGTCCNGGGCCTGAGCCATAATCAGGTGGTGGTGTGACAGTAGAGGGGGTCACTCTCCGGTCCAGTTCCTGAGAACTGCTGCAGGCTTNACTGATGTTTCCCATAAGAAAGCAGGACAGAAACAAAAGAAACTGACAGCAAGAAAAGATATCCCCTGGTCACTGTGGCCGTGAATCGTAGAGTACACCTCCTTCTTGGGGAACAGCCAAGCCCTCCAGGAGCAGAGCTTCCTTGAAGCCTCAGCCTCAGGCCTACGAGCACGTTTTTTCCACATGCTACGCAGACTCTACTGGAGTCGCCGTGGCACAAAGACACCCCTGCTACCCATCACCTTGAGGGTGAGGATTTCATCAGTTGAGCTTTGAGAGCAGCCAAACATTCCAACCATAATAAATGTTATGGAAGGCAAAGCAAACCTGAAGCTTTAGTATTTAGAAGGTTGAAGCAGGACAATCACAAGTTCAAGTCTAGCCTGGGCAACTTAGAGAAAGCCTGAAAAAGAAAAAAGAAAGACAGAAAGAAAAAAGGAGGTGAAGAGGTGAGGTTTGGCATGTTCATCTCAACACTTGGGAGACAGAGCAGATGGATCTCCATGAGTTCAAGGCCAGCTTGGTTTACATAGAGAGTTCTAGGCCAGCAAGGGCTACATAGTGAGATTCTATCTCAACCAAAAAAAAAAAAAAGAGGAAAGAAAATAAGATATACTTATAACCTATAAGGTAGCCATATTAAAATATAGCAATATTCTTCAATGGGTAAACTTTTTCATTTATATGATTATACTAAATAAATTAATATTTTGTGTGTTATAAAGAACTAAGGCACACAGTCTCTACAGCTCCAAAAATATGCCTGAAGACAGCTTTATAGGTTTGTTTAATGAAAATGAAATTTTATAGTAAGGCAGAATTAGTGTCATATGCCCCACTTAGGGATATGACAGCAATGCTTATTATTACAGGCCTAATGAGGATTAATTAATAATGTCTTAATGGTTCTGATGGGAAGTACACTGGTCAGGAGGTTTTCTGGGAAGATAATTGAAACCATGAAAAGAAAAGCAAAAAATCAACTTCATATGTCTCAGCCTCTCAAGCCCTAATCCTTGGGACTGGGTAAGTGGCTCGGTGAAAGAGAGCTTGCCTGGCTTTCTCCAGGCCCTGGTTAATGCCCAGGACTGCAGATTCCTTCTCTAGGAGACACAAGCATGTCTTAAGTACTGGGTATACTACACTTCGAATGTTTTATTTGTTTAACACAGTCTCGTGTAGCCCAGGGTGGCTTGTAATCCTCTTCCTTGGCCCCTCATGTATTGTGATTACAAGCCTGCGCCACCACATCCACCCAGTCTGTACTGTCCGTGCAGTGGTCAGTGTTGACCAGGGAAGGAACTGCAGTTGATTTAACAACAACAAAAAGAGATAAAAACAAATGTCCAGGAAGAGCTGCCTGTACTTGGAAAAGTTAACACGCTCTTGCCTCCGTCCACCTAAGAGATGAATGCTTTAAATACTCTATTGTCTATTATATTATCTATTTATACCTCCACTGGAATTTTCCATGGAGGCCATGACAGCTCGCCCTGGAATGCTGCCGTGGGAACAGAACAAGTCTCCCTGGCTTCCCTTTCTCAAGAGTTTCTCCTTCTTCCTACTCAGAGTTTCTCAGCTGATGGTCATTGACTTAACCGTCAATCTTGACAAGGCTAGGAAACTTGGCGGACTACGAGGCTAGCCTAGCATTCCTGAGACCCTAGGCTTCCCTCTCTAGCACCACACCTAACAAAAACTCCTACTGATTGGAGCTCCAGGAAGAGACATGATTCCAGAGAGAAAAGAAGAGATTCCTACGGAAGTCCTGAGAGCAGTACTGTCATCTCTGAGAAAACGTGACAATTGGACTGTGGGCTATTTTCTGGGGAGCCTGGAAATGGTCCTTCTCTTGGGCTGTGTGTTTGAAGTGTGGAAAAAGTGTCATCTCAGCAGACATGGAACTTTTGCTGAGGAAGTTTCCTTCCTTTTATTTTTATTTTATTTATTTGGTTTTTTGTTTTGTTTTGTTTTGTTTTGTTTCTTGATACAGGGTTTCTCTGGGTAGCCCTGGCTGTCCTGGAACTCAAGCTGTAGAACCAGGCTGGCCTTGAATTCTGAGGTCCTCCTGCCTCTGCCTCCTGAGTGCTGGGATCAAAGTGCGCCACCAACTGCCNAACAGAGTTTCCTTTGAGATGCAATGGTGTCTGTGCACAGGTTATACACAGAAACTAGGAATGCTAGGCACTATCTCTACCCCTGCATCACACCCTCCCTGTACAGTACAGGCCTTTTCTGTAGGATCACTTCCAGTAATTTCTCCCTTTTTGAACAACCAACAACTACAAGGAGCATGTTTCCTGTGTNAGGGAAACAGCCAAGTTTATAGAATACTGAAGAACTGTCCTTCTAGCCTATTTCTTAAATAGGAAAAGAAGTTTAAAACCAGCCTGAGCTACACAGCAAGACTCTTTCTATAGGGAAAGGAAGAAGAAATATATTTCCAGAATGTTCCTGATAGGCTGGTCTCAGAAAATGCTGCAAAAAGAATTTTTTAAAATACTTTTAAAGTATTAATTAATTAATCCTATCACTCTGGAGGCAGAAGCAGGTGGATCTCTGTGAGTTCTAGGCCACCCTGGACTACAGAACAAGTTCCAGGACAGCCAAGGCTACACAGAGAAACCCTGTCTAACAACAACAATAAAAAAAAACCTCAACAAATGTTAACTGAATGAAAAAAAGATATAAAAAGGAAGGCTAGGTATGGTGGAGGAGAAAGTTTATTGTAGATAAAGGGGAGAACATAGAGCTGGGCCACACACCTTTAATCCCAGCACTCAGGAGTTAGAGGCAGATGGATCTCTGTGAGTTCGAGGCCAGCCTGATCTACAGAGTGAGTTCCAGGACAGGCTCCAAAGCTACACAGAGAAACCCTGTCTTGAAAAAAAAAAAGGTGGGGGCCTTGGGGGGCATAGCCAGAAGCAGAGATGTTTGAGAGAGTCCAGAGTAGACAGGAACCTGAGCCATGTGAGGAGAGGAGAACCAGGAGAACCAGGAACCAGGAAGGCAACTGGTAAATGAGGACCAGGTAACCAAAATGGCTGAATTANACAAGGAAGAGTCTCTGGGGGAAGGGCAGCCCAGCCCCTTGGCTGGAGAGTTCAGGGTAAAAGGCAGGATATGCCAGCCATACCCTGTAACAGGTAGGGACTGAGGGATGCTGGGAGAACCTGGCAGCCAGGTCCNATATGATATGTTAAATAGATACCTCCATGACTTGTCCCAGGGTTTTCACAGTAACTAATACAACACTTGGCAAATTGAATACGCTATTGATCAAAACTTTATATATCACGAAGGAAATAAAAATATTGCCAGATAAAATATGGTCTTTATGCCAGGCATAGTGGTGTACACCTCAGATCTCTGTGAATTTGAGGTAACCTGGTCTACAAAATGAGTTCCCGGCCAGCCAGGACTACATAGTGAGACCCTGTCAAAAAGAAAAAAAAGCATATGCTAGTTGCCAGTTTTGCTTTTTAAACATTTCTATTGCGCTTATTTATTTGTTGGATCATGATCATGTGTGTGAAAGCATGCATGTCAATGGACGGGTTGTGGGAGTTGGTCCTCTCCTTCTACCTTGTAGGTCTCCAGGATCAAACCCAAATAACCAGGCCTGGAAGCAAGTCCTTTCACCTGCTTAGCATCCGTGAAGCCATGAGTTCCCATCTCCATATCCTCTAAGCCAGGCACNATGGCACAAACCAGGCACAGTGGCACAAGCCTGTGCTCCCAGCACTCTGGAGGAGACGGATACAAGAGGACCAGAGTTCAAGGTCATCCTCAGCTTCATGGTGAAGTAGAGGCCAGCCTGGGATACTTGAGATCCTGTATTAATTAATTAATCAATCAATCAATCAATCTAGGCTCAGATTTAGCTACCTATAAATAACTAAGACGTTCCAGGTTATAACCACAAGGATGAAATTTTTGCGCAGAGGACATAGATTCATGCTGACTCTCCCTTTGAGGGGAATTACCTGCCCCCTCCCACCATGCAGACTACAAGCTAAGCACCCTTGGGGCTTAGTAAGGGTCTTGAGTCCCCTGCAAGTGTCTGCCTGAACCATTAGCCTGTTTTGGGATCACTGAGATTGAAGTGACTATAAACCCCTAGGCATGAGCCAAGATGGAGGCAGGCAAGCACTTGGGAGCCTGAGACAGAGGATAACGTAAGTCCAGGAATTCAAGGCCATCCTGGGCAGCACAGCAAGATTCCTTCTCAAAAGATGAGAGAGAGAAAGAGAGGAGAGAGCTGAGTGGGAGGCGAATGGGGTCAGCTGTCCCTATGAAAGCTTCTGAGACTACTTAACACCCTCATTTCTCCTGAGAAAACTCCCCAAAACCTACAGTCTCTGCTGCCTGTATCCCTTCCAAGAATGCACCTGCACCTGCACTTGCCCACTGCCCAGAATGAACTCAGTGGTCCCCAAGGCTCTTGTTCTCATCATTGAAAGAACTCAAAAGCAGACTTATGGAGAGACAAGCGGAATCCATTCCCTGAAACAAATGCAAAAGCCACTGTCCAAAGGGGAGGCACTGAGTAATGTGGACTTGGCTGCCACCTTATCAGGCTTCAGTGACTTCCTCAATGATGGACCAGCCCTACGTTCTAGGCTCATGTGAAACTTCAAATGACAATAATTCTCTTCAACTCACCAATAACAACAAAAACAAAATATCAACCTGAACTAAAAACTGTAACACAATACTAGTACTGAAAAATAAAATTTAAAAGCTCATTATATGTGAGCCAATGAGATAGCTCAGTGGGTAAAGGGACCACCAAGCCTGACAACCTGAGTTCAATCTAGACAACCTTCATGGTGCAAGTGACTCCCTNAGTTGTCTTATGGAAGATGTGTTCCCCACACATCACACACACACAATTAAGCTCGTGTTTATATATTTTATGTATGTGGGTATTTTGTCTGCATGTATGCACCCCACCAGAAGGGGGCATCAGATCCCATGAGACTACAGTTAACAGATGATTGTGAGCCACCATGTGGTGCTGGGAATTGAATTCAGAAGCCCTGGAAGAGCAACTGAACTCTCTCTCCAGTCCCCAGTCAAAGCTCTGTAGACAGGGTTTAGACTAAATGTGTTAAGACAGCTGTTGGGGTGGGGGGGTGGGAAGCTTGAGATCAGCAGACTATCTGGAAAAGATAAATGAAGCGGTTGAATGAATACAGGATCCGAATTAGACTTGAGGACCTGGGCGTGGAGTGCGGGGACACCTGTCATCTCAGTACTCTGGTTGTTGTCTCCCCAGAGACCACCAAGGAGCCGGTTTCCGATGCAAGCACATAAGGGTCCTTTTACTGTCGTCAGGTTCAACCTGGGCCACCGCACAGCAAATGGAAGAATATGTGGCCGCAGCCTTGAGCCCAAGCGTAGAGAGTTTTTATAGGGAAGAACCACAAGCCCGGAATTATGTGCTTTGGCAACTTGGGATTGGGTAGAAGGGATATGGGGCAAGGTGATTTTTTTTGAAACTATTGGTCCAGACTTTGAGCAGGAAGCCACATTTAAAACCACTGGGTTAGACTTTTTGGCAGGGAACCACAACTTGATGAGCAGGACTATCTGGGCTGCTCAGAAGGATTACCTAGATATCTTCAGAGGCCGTAAACTGCAGACAGAATGTCTGCAGGAGCATACTGCCCTGTATCTGTTCCAATTGTCACGGCACATTCCTGAGGTCCTTCCTGGAATGGAGTACAGCAGTTCTAAGGTGGTGGCCCTATACTAAGCTGGACTCTATTGCCTTCACATGGTACTCTGGAGGTTGAGGCAGGAGGATCACAGGTTCTAGAGGCCAGTCTGAGCTGCACTGTGGGACCCTGTGTCAAAAAAGTAAAAAGGGAGAGGAAGGAGGAGGAGAGAAAGTACCCAGGGGAAGTTGGAGATTGAGGGGAAGTGTGTGACCCCTTGGAGGCCTTTGAGATATGATGTGAGTGTTGTGCCCAAATCATTGAGCATTTATTGTCCATTATTACTTAGCAGCAGCTATTTCTGGGGATACAATCACTCTGATGTGAGACCTTTGCCCACACCAATTTTTCATGATTGTTCAAAACCTTTTACAGATACAGATGTGTATAAGAGACAGCTCTGATGTGAGACCTTTGCCCACACCAATTTTTCATGATTGTTCAAAACCTTTTACAGATACATTGATGTAACTCTCTTATGGTGGGTTTTGGGAATTTCCCAGAAACCATAAGGAGAAACAGTGCAGATGGGTAAGCCAGTAAGAATGCTTTTCCTTACCAGGCTCTGCTGACTCCCCATGGGAGGCCTTGCCTTGGAGGAGGTGGGATGGGGGGTGGGTTAGGCGGGGAGGCTGGGGGGCAGGAGGAGGGAGGAGAGGGGGATCTGTGGTTGGTATGTAAAATGAATAGAAAATTTCTTAATAATTAAAAAAAATGCTTTTCTTGCTGAGCGGTGGTGGTACACTCCTTGAATCCCAGCATTCAGGAGGCAGAAGCAGGCAGATCTCTGAGTTCGAGGCCAGCTTTGTCTACAAAGTGAGTTCCAGGACAGGCAGGGTTACATAAAGAAATCCTGTCTTGAAAAGCCAAACAAACAAAAAAGAATACTTTTCTTTTTTCTTTCTTTCTTTTGATGGGGATGTCTTAATATTCTCCTACATTCTTTTTTTGTTTTGTTTTGTTTTGTTTGTTTGTTTTTGTTTTTCGAGACAGGATTTCTCTGTGTAGCTTTGGAGCCTGTCCTGGAACTCACTCTGTAGACCAGGCTGGCCTTGAACTCACAGAGATACACCTGCCTCGGCCTCCTGAGTGCTGGGATTAAAGGCATGTGCCACCACTACCTGGCTTTCTTCCATTTTTTTAAATTGACAGTTTTTTTAATTAATTAATATATTTTTTACTTATATGAGGGCTTTATCATCATGCATGACTTTATGCCAGAAGAAGGCCCCGATCCCACTATAGATGGTTGTGAGCCACTTTGAGGTTGCTGAGTTTTGAACTCAGGACCTCTAGAAGAGCAGCCAGTGCTCTTAACTGCTGAGCCATCTCTCCAGCCCCTCTTTTTTCTTTTTTGAGACAGAGTCTCACTATGTAGCTCTGGCTGTCCTGGAATTTACAGAGATCTACCCACCTTTGCCTTCGGAGTGCTGGGTTCAGTTCTGGGATAGCCAGAGCTGCAGAGTGAGACCCTGTCTCAAAGATACAATAATAATAACAGGGCTGATAAGATGAGTCAGCAGGAAGGGGTGCATGCCAGCAATCCTGGTGAGTGAAGTTCACTCCTCAGAACCTGCATGGAGGAGAGAAGCAAATCCTGCAAGTTGTTTCTGATTCCATATACACAATATAGAGTACGCATGTGTATGCACATGCAAACTCAGAATCCAGGAAGTGAAAGCAGTCGATGGGTTACTTTAGCTATCAGCAAGTTTGAAGTCAGCATGGAGTATATGAAACTCTATCTCAAAACAAACAAATAGAAAATTAAGACGACTCATTTGTATGAAAAATGTCATAATGACACCTATTCCTATGTTTGCGAACTAAAAATAAGTTTTTTTAAAATTTATTTATTCTGCCAGGCATTGGGGGCACACGCCTTTAATCCCAGCACTTGGGAGGCAGAGGCAGGTGAATCTCTGTGAGTTCGAGGCTAGCCAGGTCTACAAAGGGAGTTCAGAACAGCCAGGACTCTGTTACACAGAGAAACCCTGTCTCAAAAAACAAACAAACAAAAAAAAATGTACTTATTCTTATTTTATGCATTGGTATTTTGCCTATGTGTGTATCTGTATGAGGGTGTCAGATCTTGTGGAACTGGAGTTACAGACATTTGGGAGCTGCCATGTGGGTGCTGGGAATTGAACCCAGGTCCTCTGGAAGAGCAGCCAGAGCTCTCAACTGTTAAACCATCTCTCCAGGCCCAATATATTTTTAAAATTAAGGAATATTCATGCTGAAATTTTATCTCCAACTCAGAATCACCTGATGCCCCATAACGGTGTCTGACCTTTCTAAGAACCTAATGCCAAACTTAGCTCATGTACATTACTTCCTCATCCCTGCAGTCTNTGTATCAATGGCACTTTCTTCCTCTTTTACAGATTGCTCCCATCAGCCTCAGAACCATTCTAGCCTGGTGGTGGTGGTGCACACCTTTGATCCCAGCACTTGGGAGGCAGAGGCAGGCAAATATCTGCCTTTGGGGCCAGCCTGATCTACAAAGTGAGTTCCAAGACAGCCAGGGCTACACAAAGAAACCCTGTCTTGAAGAACCAAAATAACAAAAACAAACAAAAAACCCTTATTCTAGTTATTCTAATGCCTCCCCATTCTAAATAAACCTTTCCTTAAAATTATTCTCACTATCCAACACACATCTCTGATTCTCTTTGTAGTAAATGCCTCAGAAGATGTTTCTCTGATTTGAAAACTTTCCAGGCTAGGCAACTTTCCACAAGACCAAAGCAGGCTTCTATCACCTATGCCAATATTTTCTAGCAATTCCAAACAAGATTGAATTTACTTTGAACTTTAGTTTACCAGACTGAAATAAACATAAATTCTACCCATCCACCAAAAGAAAGAAATTACAGTTCACAGCCCCAGGGAACTGCATAGATATGAGGGATGCTCTGCTGTGACCTGGGGTTGTCCACAGCCAGGGAGTGTTTCAGTGTCTCAAAAGCTTTAAGGGGTCAGGTGTGGTGATGAATGACTTTAATCCCAGCACCCTGGAGGCAGAAGCAGATGGATCTCTGTGANTTCCAGGACACCTAGGGCTATGTAGAGCGACTCTGTCTCAAAAAACAAACAAACAAAACAAACCTGTTAATTGCTCACCGTTAATTCCACCAAAAGAAAGTCATTACCCAATTTTTTTTTAATATGAGTGTTCTGTCTGCATGTGTGCCTGCAGGCCAGAAGAGGGCATCAGATCCCACTATGGATGGTTGTGAGCCACCATGTGGTTGCTGGGAATTGAACTCAGGACCTCTGGAAGGGAAGCCAGTGCTCTTAACTGCTGAGCTATCTCTCCAGCCACCCAAACTCTTTTGATCAATTAAATAACCCTTATTTTCTGTCAGACCAGGCTATCTCCCTAAAGTGGAGTTTGAGAAAATGGCATTGAACACAGGAGATGGTGGGGGTTTTATAGCTTGAAAAACCCACAAGGCTAGAGAATTTCCAAGGGTTGGGGGATTTTTTTTTTTGATTATGTAGGAACTTGGCAGAACATCTTATCAGGGTGGAGGTCAGGATGTAGGATGCGGAACTTGTCAAATTCCAGAAAATGGGTCAAGACCTGGTCAAACCCAAGTTTTACAGAAAACAGAAATGAATTTATTTTGACCTTGTAACAAGGGGTTTTAATCTGAAAATGGAATCAGATGGTCCATCGCTCACATGAACACAAGACCCTCCCAGTCAGTCATCTCAAGCTGTTCTAACTGCAGAGGACCCCTGTGAGTTTTGACACCAGGGGTCTTTTGTTTTCATCAAAAGTCACAGCCTTGCCCCAGCTCACCCAGACAGGCTCTCTCCATTATGTAGCTTTAGGTGCAATGACACTCCATATGTAGACGGAGCTGGCTTTAAACTCAGAGACCCTCCTGCCTCAGTCTCCAAGATGCTGGGATTAAAAGTGTGCACCACCACACCAGGCCAGCTTGGATTTTTTTAAATAACAAATATACTGTCAGCTTGGAGAACCCTGGGGGACTCATTGTTGCACACCAACTTACACTGTTGTTTCTCCACCATTATTGTCCCTCGTTGCTATAGACGTCCTTACACTTCCTNTTGCTGACTGTTAATTCTTCAATNTCAGTATTCATGTCATGCATCATGCGTTCCATTGCTTCTCAGCTTTTGTTAGCATTTGGAGAAACAGTGCTGGCNGTGAGCCCTTCAAGGGAACTGCTGAGGCTGACCCAGCTCATGGAGATAATGGCTTCCAGAGTCAGGACAGTTTTTTCTGAGCCCCAGGGATATGGTTTAAAGGTAAATCTGTCATCTACTGGAGCTGTATTTGTAAATGAAATATTAGTGGACTTTAGTTCCATTGTGTTCTTTGTTTGTTTGTTTTTCAAGACAGGGCTCTCCCTTGTACTCTTTACAGGGTCACCTGCAGAAAATCCTTGTGTGTATGTTTTGGTTCCTTCTGCCCCACTAAGAGATTTGGCGCCGGGCGGTGGTGGCGCACGCCTTTAATCCCAGCACTCGGGAGGCAGAGGCAGGCGGATCTCTGTGAGTTCGAGGCCAGCCTGGGCTACCAAGTGAGTTCCAGGAACGGCGCAAAGCTACACAGAGAAACCCTGTCTCGAAAAACACATCTAGATGTGTATAAGAGACAGGTCTGGGGAAGAAGCGACACAGAACTTCACCTCCCCTGCCTGGTCCCACATTTTTTTAGTGACATATATTTCTTCTTAGGCTTCTTGTTACATGATACTACTTGGAAGGGTTTTGATTTGAGGGGTTGGTGGAGAGTTTGCGGGGGGGGGGGCAATTTTGGTTTCCTTGTTGGTTGGTTTTATAAGGGTTTGGTTATTGTTTGAACTTGCCATGTATCCGAAGCTCCTTGAAAACTTCTTTATTCTCCCACCCCCCGACCTAATATTTTTATTGATTATTTGAGAATTTCACACACTGCACCCCATCACACTTGCTTCCCTTTCCTCCTAGGTCCACCCTCCCACCCTTTCGCCCTCCCCCCAAAAAAGAAAAAAAATTACAAAGTCCAATTTATGTTGCCCATATACTCATTGGAGCATGGCCAAACTCCCAGTAGCCAGCTCCTTACAAATCGAGAAGCCCCCTAGCCTCCCAACTCCCCCATTCCATCCCCTACCCCACCCGCATCCCACCTGCCAGAAGCCATCAACTGTCAAGAGGTACACTTGTGCATACCTATCACAGTTTTGGGGTTTGTTTTTGTTTTTTGAGACACAGTTTCTTTGTATAGCCCTTGCTGTCCTGGAACTCTGCTCTGTAGACCAGAATAGCCTCTAACTCTGCCTTCAGAGTACTGGGATTAAGGGCCTGCACCACCACCACCACCACCACCACTCTCTACCTCCACTCTCACCCCCATCTTTCCCATGCCTCACCCCCCACCCCCGGCCTCCCTATCACAGTTTTTAAGGACTATCTTCAATAGTTTTCATCCACCACACTTGCTATGCCATCCTGTACTTTGATATAAACACCACAAACGCTGGGCNGTGGTAGCACACGCCTTTAATCCCAGCACTCGGGAAGCAGAGCCTGGTAGACCTCTGAGTTCTAGCCTGGGCTACCGAGGGAATTCCAGGACAGGCACCAAAACTACACAGAGAAACCCTGTCTCAAAAAACCAAAAACCAAAAAAAANCAAAACCATAAAAAACCACCACAAACTTCACGACTTCATCTGTGGCTCCGACACCCACACGTACTTGTCTAGGGNTTGGCAGCTTGGAGAATGCCCGGTGCCAGGCTTTTGTGGGCAGGAAGGACTTCGGCATGTCTTGGAAAGCAGCGTGTGGAGAGCTTCTCCAGCAGCAAAGCTTTCGGGGGCCAGGACTGTGAGTTACGGTGTACCTGAATCCTGCGTGCACCAGAGCCTCAGCACCGCCTAGGAACACTGCCGAAACACAGCCNGAGGGGGCGCTGGTGGTTCCTTTTAAATCTGTGTCTCATGCTATTCCATTGCATCTCGAATTTTAGTTTTGGCTGAGAACGTAGCTCAGCTCCTAGAGTGCTTGCCTGGCATGTGAGAACCCTGGGTTCCATCCCCAGCACTGTGTAAACCAAGGGTGGCAGTGCAACCTGTAAACCAAGCCCTGAGAAGGAGAGGAAATAGGAAGT
>LZPO01116968.1:574685-585801 GCA_001675575.1 Neotoma lepida
CCCCCCCCAGGACAGCTTAGGCTACAGCTGTCCACCTCACGGGGTGGTGGAGCCTGCTGCCAGTGGATTCTAATGGACTCCTGTCCTGAAGTAGCCTGAGTCTTCTTATACTTCCCATAAGGTTTCTGTGCTTCAGAGAGAGCTACACTCTGGCTTTTCAGTCTTCTCCTATTCTGCATCAATGCCTTTCAGAACAGCCAGGGGTCTGTACAGACCAGGCTTCTACATGCAAGTTGCATGTCTTCTATGACTCATATTAATTAGATATTAATATTTGCTGTAGTTGGAATTCTTTCGTTGCAATGATTACTGTCCTCCTATGATAACATCCTTGCATGAAGGTTTCTCTGAAANAAGTGGACGTTCCTGCCCCTAGGAGGAAATAAGTGAGCCACAAAAGAGAATGAGAAGGATGCTTGCTGGTCCTTGCTCCTGATATTTTAGGCTCGATATGTTGAGGACTTTCCTGGAGGTACAAGGCAAAGNTGGATTTTGACAAATGGAACTGGGCCAGCAGCTTCTCAGGAGGGCTCTGTAAGCAAACTAAAGTCCTAACTCTATTTTCTTCTTATCTTCTAGTGAAGAGATAACAAGACTCTAGATAGTCCTGCTACAGCATTCCAAGCTTATCTTAGCTGCAGTCAGTAGCACAGTTGTGAGCTACAATTAAAGGATGAGAGAGGCACCCTGACCGCCTCATCCTTCTCCCCTCAGGCTACCAAGGTGGTAGTTACGGCCTTTAATAATAATTTCCAAAGGAAACAGCCTTTTTGCCTACAGGTTCAAGCATTCCTCCCCCTACATTCCACTGCAATCCTTTCGTTTGTTTTTTGGAGACAGTGTCCCTCTACTTGGCCCTTGCTGTCCTAGAACTCACTATGTAGTCCAGGCTGTCCTGGAACTGATAGAAATCACCTGCCTCTGCCTCCTGAGCACTGGGAGAAAAGGTGTGTGCCACTACACCCAGATCATTTCAATCTTTCTGAGGACGTTTCAGTAGCAAAAGACATCAATGAGCAGTGACCCCCTCAACGAGAATCCAGTCTCCATCACCTAAACTTCCTGAGCCTCCTGACTTCATTTGGTTTCACTAGGGGTCTTTATTTTCTCGAGGTCTGATCATTTATTTGCTACTCTTGTTTTTGATTGGACTNAGAAGCAGAAACTCTCAGCAAGGACAGCCTATGTCTCTTGGCAATCTGTCTCTGGCATTTTTATTTGCCTTCCATTTTTATTTGCTTCCTTCCTTCTCTTGGCTCAAATTTTAGCATATTCTGCAGCCACCTCTTGGTTTTTCTCAGTGTGTTGCTTCTTCAGAGCAACACGGTGTTTGAGTTCAGAACGCATGGAGTGACAAGATGCTGGATCTTGGGTGCTTTGATCCTGAGAGGCTACTGATTTTCTTCTTTTTNGGGAGGCAGGATGGGGGGAGGGGTTTAAGACAGGGTTTCTCCGTTGTAGCCCTGGCTGTCCTAGAACTCACTCTATAGACCAGGCTGGCCTTGAACTCACAGAGATCCCGCCTATCTCTGTTTCCCAAGTGTTGGGATTAAAGGTGTGTTCCACTACCACTCAGCTGATCGTTTTCTTTAGAGAGACTGAAAAGAGTTTGGNTTTGGCTAGCTCTTTGGGGCCCCAACTGCAGAGGCACAGTAATATCTGTCAGTCCAGGAATATCCTCCCCCTACCCCTTTTTCACAAAACCAAGTTGAAAACACTCAGACTGGCATCCACAATACATCCTTGAGCAGATTTGCACTCTCTCCAGTTCTCCTTGGTCTATAGCAAGAATGCTTCTTATTCAACAACAGGCACACTCTACATGAGTCAAGATGTCTTGCTTCATGGGAAGACCTTGCTTGTCATTCTCTCCACCAATTCANACCACACAACCCTTTCGCTCCTCACCCGGAGCATNAGCAGCTACTTCTGTGGCCATGAGCTTCTCATGGCATGTACACAAGTTGTGTTCATCGTCCACTCCAGTGAGTTTCTGANAGCCGGTGGCTGGGAAGGAGATACTCAGCTTNATTTTGTGTGTGGGTTTGTTTTTTATTTTTTGAGACAGGGTTTCTCTACATACCTCTGACTACCTNGCCACATGTAGCCTAGGCTAACATCAAATTCTTTATGTAGCTAAAGATGATATCAGAATTCTTCTGGCCTCTACATTAGGAGTGCTAGGATTACAGGTATATGTCACCAGGACCATTTTTTAGGGATGGAGACGTGAGTCTTAGTGACAGAGCACATAGGGACAGGTTCTAGGGATAGAACCTACGGTTTTGAGTATTCTTAGCAAGAGTTCTGTACTGAGCTACAATCCTAGCCCTTTGTGTATATGTGTGTGTACTTTAAAAAGAAAAACCCTAAAATCTATCCTTTATCCTTGACAGTGATTAACTTACAGATGTTATTGTCTTTATTTTCCAAGTCTAGTCCATGGAATTATCACTTCTAGGTTCCTTTATAAAACACAATTTTTTTCTAAGCCACCAGGTACTGTGTGCTGCTAAAGGGTGAAATCTGAAATTNGTGTAATTTTTGGGTACATCAAATTAAAATTTTCTATTGCGATTAAAATTTTCCATTACTATAAAATACTATTATATTTTAAAAAATAAAAACCCAGAGGCTGAGCTGGGCAGTGGTGGCGCACACCTTTAATTCCAGCACTCGGGAGGCAGACAGAGGCAGGCGGATCTCTTGAGTTTGAAGCCAGCCNGGTCTACAGAGTGAGTCCTAGGACAGTCAGGGTTACACAGAGAAACCCTGTCTCAGAAAACCAAACCAAACCAAACAAATAAACAAAAAAATCCAGATGGTTCAGTGGTTAAGAGCACTGTATACTCTCCCAGAGGACCAGGGTTCAATTCCCAGCACCCACATAGCAGCTCACAACTGTCTGTAACTCCAGTTTCAAGGGATCTGATACCTTCACACAGATACACATGTAGGCAAAACACCAATGCACATAAAATAAAAATAAAATAAAAAATCTGGCAAAATGTGTGCAGCAAATATGACAAATATTCAATTGTTATACACACACACACAAAGAAGAAGAGGAGAGTTAAATATTTAGGAGACTAGGGAAATAGCTCAGTGGACAGTGTTCATTGCACAAGCGTGAGGATCAGAGTTCAGGTCCTTAGTATCCATAATTGCCAAGCAGGCATGACAACCCACCTGTAATCCCAGCACCTGGGAGACAGAGACAGGAGGTTGCTAGAGCACACTGGCTAGCTAGACTAGCTGAATCAGTGAGCTCTGGGCTCAGCCAAAGACCCTGCCTCAATATATAAGGTAAAGAACAACCAATGAATCCACTTTGTCAACCTCTGGCCTTCACACACACGCACATATGTGTGTACCACCACACACATGAGCCCACATGGGCACACATGTATATACGTGTATCTGTACCCATATGTATGAACCACACACCACCACACACACACATATTCATGCAAAAAATGATTTAGATTTTCATATTTTTTTAACCACAATTTCCACAAAATATTGCCATAATACATACAGATAAAAGTACTAAGATGGTCACTACACCATAATGTCACAGAGGAAATCTGGAAACAACCTGATGCCAGGAGGCACTTGTTTTAAAGGCGTTGTTACTATTTCACCTTGCATGTCTCACTTCCTCTTTTTATTTCCTATATTTACACAGTGTATTTGTAATTCTTCGGGCTCACCAAGCTCTTGGGCACCAGGGCTCNGTTTCCTCTGTCCAGAAAGCCCTTTGTCTCCCATGACTAGCATATTTTTTTTTAGATGCCAGCTGCAATGTCAGTGTGGANAAAGGCCTTCCTAACTACTTGTTCAGAGGTCTCTCTTAATTTGATGTAAAGTGATTACTGTCTCCTTCAATACTCTGTGTTGCGCCTGAGAGAAAGCAGCCTCTTAGGAGCGGCAGCCACGTACAGAACACTATGGACCCATTAAAACAATGACTAGAACTACATACTGACTTAAAAGTATGTCTAGCTCATACTTTTTCACTGTGTGTTTTCTTAGGCTGATAAGAACAGTTACAACACAAATATCAACCAAAAGGCTGAAAGTCTATGCACTGTATATTTTAGAATAACAAGGACAGTGTGGAATGTGTAGTATAATAGATTAATACTCCACNGTGAACCAGTGGGCTCTGGGTTCATCCAGGGTCCCTGCCTCAATATAGNAGGTAAAGAACAATTGAGAAACACCCCGTTTGTCACCCTCTGACCTCTGTACACATGCACACGCATGTGCCCATATACCTGTATCCACACAGTTAGAAAGGTGATGTGTTCTTTCTAATTCTAGGTGCCCTGCCAAACACCGGAGGAAAACAAAGAGAAATAAAGGAATCAACACANGCCCCACAGGAGGATTATGGTTAGTCCTACAATAGAGCTGTTAAAGAAAAAAGGCTCACACTCACAGAGTCAGTGTTCCTGAGAGTTGAAAAGAGAATGCAGGAACATTTGAGTTGTGCCTTACAGGGTGTGTCATCAGGCAAAAACACAAACAACAGTCAGCTATGGTGGCACAGGCCTGTAATGCCAGCACTTGGGAGCTAGAGGCAGGAGGATCAAGAGTTCACGACAAGTTTGAGACTGGCCAGGGCTACATGAGACCCTGTATCAAAAAGAAAAAGAGATGGGCCACGAGTGAAGGTGCTTGCTAGCAAGTTTGACAACCTGGGTTCAATCCCTGGACCATATGGTGGAAGGAGAGAACCAGGAAAAAACACATTTCTTTTTTTTTCTTTTCTTCTGGTTTTTTGAGACAGGGTTTCTCTGTGTAGCTTTGCGCCTTTCCTGGAACTCACNTGGTAGCCCATGCTAGCCTTGAACTCACAGAGATCTGCCTGCCTCTGCCTCCCGAGTGCTGGGATTAAAGGCATGTGCCACCACTGCAGGGCTTGAAAAAACACATTTCTAGCTTGGAGACTAGTCACATGAGTAAGACAGTGCAGGGGTAGTTTGTGGTACCAGATTAGTTGGCTTGAGTAAGGAGAGAAATTAAGACAAACTATATTATTTCCTTTCTTTGTTTGCTTATGGGAGGGGGCATACATGCCACGGCTTCCGTGTAGAGGTCAGAGGACAGCTTGTGGGAGCTAGTTCTCNTCTACCATGTGGGTCCTAGAGTTCCCACTCAGGTTGTCATCCTGCTTAGCAGCAGCGTCCTTTCCTGTGGAGCCATCTTGCCAGCTCTCGATTATTTTTACTATAAAACTAAGCACACTTGGTTTTTGTTGTTTACACAGGAGATTTATATGACATATAAACTAATTTGAAAACACCAGATAGGGCTGCAGCCTGTCTNAGTATGAACACAACAGAGCTCATGAATGGTACCTCTGGAGCTGAACAGGACTGAGTCCTTGTAGTTCAGCATGGTAGATGGGAGGGAAAGGCATAGTCAATCAGGAGGGCCGTGAGCAGTGGAGTATTTCAAGACCAGCTTTCCAAGTAGGTATGTAGCGAAAGCCCTGCAGGCTTAGTAGTAGTTACTCTGATGCAGGGGGCTGGGTAGGAGAAACCAGCTTTCTGTGTTGCAGGGGCAGCGAGGGTAGAGCTTGCTGGACTGACAGGGTGCTGTGCTTTTTGATCCAGCATAAAAGGCTGAGAGATAAGAAGGGGAGATTTGTTACAAANGGCTGGCCGAGCCAGGTATGGCAGGAGGAGCATTTGGGCTTTGTCTGATCACTAAGATATCTAGTAGGTTAACTATGTCCAGATTTGAATCTTAGAAAGTTCACTAGTAAGACACGGTGGCACAGGCCTTTAACCCAAGTTCTCAGGAGGCTAAGGCAGCAGATGTGGCCAGCAGGAACTAGAGTGAGAGCATCAAGACCCTGTCTCAAAATGATAAAAATAGAAGAAAAACCATTGCCTGCATGGTAGAGACCAGCAAGGAGATGCTAATTAAAAGATGATGATGACTGACTTAAATATTTAACAGGAAATTCAGAATATCAGCTCTCAAAAGTACTTAAAAAGTATATCTTAGTGACAGCCGTGGCAGTGCATGCCTTAAGCACTCCTGAGGCAGAGGCAGGTGGATCTCTGTGAGTTGGAGGGGTAGCCTGGTCTAGTTCCAGGCCAGCTAGGACTACATAGTGAGACTGAGCGTCTAGAAATAAAATAAAATGCAGAATAAAAATTTATCAGCTGGTCGGTGGTGGCACACACCTTTAATCCTAGCACTTAGGAGGCAGAGGCAGGCGGATCTCTATGAGTTCGAGGCCAACCTGGTCTACAGAGTGAGTTCCAGGACAGCCAAGGCTACATAGAGAAATCTGATCACAAAAAAAAACCCAAAAAAAATAACAACAATAAAAAGTATATCTAATTGCAAGTCCGTTTTCAAGTAAGCTTTCTTGAGAAGATCATATGATTTCCTTTTCCTCATTATAGACGGAAAACAAAAGACGCAGGAGCAGCCATGACAGAGGAGAAGAGAGAGAACCTGCCATTGGGGTATTTATTCACTAGACAGTTATCCATCAGCCACTATCTACAGGAGTCTCGTGGCACTATTCACCATGGAATTAAAGAGCAAGACACAGAGAGACAGCAGGAGACAGAGATAGTGTGTTCTTAAGGCTTAGAGGTACTGCTAGGTTTCTAAAATGTGCTGTTGCTAGGTTTCTAAAATGTGCTGTCTGCTCCTGGCAACACGCTGGTAGAGGGGCTGCGGGCCCTCCTGTGGGGACAAACCTGTGGAAAACACCTCAGCAGATCTGCTTGCTGGCCTGTTCCCTATCGCTTTTCCACTCTTGCTGACCCATTACCCCAGCCAGATTGGAGCCACAGATAACACCTGAAAAGAGATTTGCAATGTCTGTGTACTCAAAGGAGGGTGTCTGGGAGAGGGCGTAGACAAGAAGAGGGGGGTAAAGCAATAGGACCAGATGAGACATAACCAGGAAAGGAAATGTGCTAGTAATATTGAAAGAGTAAGAAGTCATTGTGGTTTAGCTGCACAATAGTTCCTTCTAGTACACTGAAGCAACTGGCTTCCCATGGAGCAGCTACAAATGCCAGAAAGAATTCACTGTATAAAGGGCAAGGTCTATTCCAAACTGCATTCATGGCCAAGTTGCCCTTAAGGATTATATCTATAAAATGATGGAAGGCATTACATTAATGGGGGAATTAAGTACTATATATATGCTAAAGTGTTTTGCAGAGTGTAAAGTATGAAGTTGTTATTGCTCTGAATCTCACAAAGTACAGAAATCTGAAGTCACGAAATAACATATCCTATGGGCAGATTTCCCACAAGACATTTCTCTTCAAAGCTAGCTCAGGAAATCAGTGGAGCATCTTTTGACTAGCAAGATGACAGCCTCTCTTCGAAGGGGAACCCCTTTGACTCTCAGCCCAGACACTGGGCAATCCATCTCTACATTCTTTTGCAGATATTTATGTCAACTTCAGTTATTATTTGCTTTCTTGTTGACCTGCTCCCTTTGCTCCCTCAATGGCTGGCTCAGCAACACTGGGAATTTACAAAGAAAGCTAAACCAAGAAATCCACACTGGGTGTGGTGATAAATACCCAAGAATCAATCCTAGTCTCTAGGAAGGTTGGGGCTAGAGAATCTGAAGTTAAAGGCTAACCGAGGCTACATAATGAACTGAGTTCAAGGTTAGTCCGGGCAATTTAGGGATCCCCTGCCTCAAAATGGCCAAGGGAAGATAGCGTAAGTTTNTGTGGTAGCAGGCTTGGCTGGCATGCACAAAGCAAAGTTTAATCCCCAGTACAAAGCAGAGAAAAGAGTTCAGAACTGGCATGAAATATACTGGCAGCTCCTTGGTCAGGCTGTGATGACCCACTAAACAGTCATCACCGCTCTTCTAGTCCACAAATGCTACTTTTTGTTTTTGTTTTTCGAGACAGGGTCTCTCTGTGTAGCCCTGGCTGTCCTGGAACTCAACTCTGTAGACCAGGCTGGCCTTGACTGCAGAGACAGATCGCCTGCCTCTGTCTCCTGAGTGCTGGGATCAAAGGTGTGTGCCACCACCACCCAGCCATTACTTTCTTAAAACTGGTTTGCTGAAGAATGTGTCTGGCTTGCTGCCGTCTCTTCTCTGTTTCCTTTCTACTTTCTCTTACTTTGGACATGAAAAGGTTTATCTCTAACCCACTGTAGGCAGGGTGTTATGACAATCAACACAGTGTTGATGGACATTAGCAAAGTGGCAGCTTGTTTTAGTCACTGCTACTCACTGTTGTCCCTGTCCTGTGACATCAATCTCCAGTGATCCTGTGAGACATGCAAATCCTCACTTCTTACTCTCCTCATGGGATGCCTGAGAACCCTGCCATTTGCCTTCCGAGCGTCTCCCAGGTGTGTTAAAGCTTTAGGAGCATCACCTGGTGAACAAGCTTCACGTGGATGTTCCAGAGCACACCTGTCTGTTTCAGGCTCAAGAAGCAAGATGGATGGGGACTGGAGAGACGGTCAGCGGGTAAAGGTACTTGCTGTGGAAGCATGGCGTCCTGGATTCCCAGAACCCACATAAAGTTAGGAGGAGAGAGAGAACAGACCTCATAAAGCTGTCCTCTGACCACAAGTGCCCCGGGGCCTGCTCACACACACAAATACATACATATATGCAATATAAACCAACAAATAAATGAACAAATGAAAGTAAGATGGTTAGCATAGAAAAATGTATTAACAGTAATATTTGAAATAAAAAAGGAAGTCAGGCTTTCCCCAGACAGAAGTCTATTTGGCTCATGGGCTTGCCCAGGAACAAGGGCTTTGTGTTTGTAGCTCTGTAAACTGGAATGTGCTTCTCCCAAGGCTTTTACCTCCCCATCATCGTAAAAGCCTACAATGGCCTTTATGTATGACGGTTTAGTTTGGGGAATTAGTGGAGCCTTGTGTAGTTTCTTCAGCCCNAGCCAGAAGCTTCTTTGCACAGAGGTCCCCCTAGAAACCCTGCTCCTCAGAAAGCCACCTTTTCCTGCTTTGCACGAAGGCACTGCACCCTCTTCTGGTCTCATGGGCAACAAGCATGCACTTGGCACACAAACATACATGCGGTCAAAACACCCATACACATAAAATGAATGAAAAGGAAACATGCCAACTTAATGTGCGAGTGGTTTCTAGAAAACTGAGAAAAAGGCAAGCCGAACTTTGACCGTCTCAAAGATCCCCTGTTCCTACTTTTTCTTTCAGTGATGCCTGTGTCTGCCCCTCATGCTGCACTGCGGCTTGCAAGTCTCTTGCTTTCCGTTTCCTCCCTTTAGCCACTCAGGCTACTTTACCGTCTTTTAAACACAGACAATGAAATAAAACAGTTTATTTAGTTCATCTTAGCATCTGTTGCAGTTTGGATAGGAAGTGTACCCCAAAAGGCTCATGTGCTAAAAGGTTTGGTTGAGAGCTAAGGCCTTTGGGAAGAATTGTGGGGGGTCTGACCTCCTCAGTGCACTAATCCACAGATGGATTCATAGCTTGGTAGTGATCTGGATTGTGGGGGGTGGAGAGCAGAGTAGGGCCCAGTTGCAGGCATTCCTTGGAAGGATAAATAATTCCCTGGACCTGTCTTCTCTCTGAGCCACCTCCCTCCATCCCATGCTTCCGGCATGCCTCGTCACAGCTTGGCCCCAAAACAATGGAACCAATCCAATGGACCGCAGTCCTGGAGCCATGAGGGAATAAATCCTTCCTCACTTCAGCTGTTTCCTTAGATATTTTGTCACGACAAAAGGGTGACTAATCCAGCATGCGTGGTGTGATTTCAGCTTCAACCCCTGGCTCAGTTCTCANGGATATAATCTGTTGAACAATCNCGGAAGGATTGAACCACCATTCAGTCATCTGTTGGTCCTCATCTGCAAGCCATCCGAACTGAAGAACCATTACAATATGTTTTCCCTAAGTGGTTCTGCTGTCAGCACCTGAACTCAGGGGCGCCTGTGCTCTGAGAGCCTTCTCCTTCACGCCTCTGATCAGGTCTGTGTTAAAGCCAGTTAGGTCAACCCTAATTCTCAGTGACCCACCACCTCTGGTTTCATAGGTGTTTTTCCTTGTCTTTAAACCTCCAGCTCAACTCACAGGTGTCAGAACCTGATAGACCTTTCTAATTCTAAAGCCCATACCTCCCCTGCCCCGCCCCCTCCATCCCCTTTCCTTTCACTCCCTCCCTCAGCCATTCCCTAAATATTCTCAAATGGATTCTCTTCTCCNTAGGGCTTTGTCTTCTAGGCCTAGTTAAAAACAATTCACAAGGCACTGGTCTCACCTCACTTAGGTGACTTCTGGCTCGCAAAAGTTGTCACTACTGGGAACTGCAGGGATCTACACCTGTCTCTTATACACATCTAGATGTGTATAAGAGACAGCTTCTCCTTAGGGCTTTGTCTTCTAGGCCTAGTTAAAAACAATTCACAAGGCACTGGTCTCACCTCACTTAGGTGACTTCTGGCTCGCAAAAGTTGTCACTACTGGGAACTGCAGGGATCTACACCGCCACCTGGTGGCCAGCTGTCAATAAGTCATGTGATACCTAGGATGCTACTGGTTGGTATCCTAGCAACAAGCCCTGGAGGCAGATGGTCGTGGGCAGAACAGGACAGCTCCTTCAAAACCAGGATATTCCCTGCCTGTGATTATCTTATCCTTACACGGGCTTTTTGTTTTTTGTTTTTTTTTTTCCCTTTTAGAATTCTTTTATTCTTTCTTTTCCTGGGGACTGACCCCACGGCCTCATCCATGCTAAGTAAGGGCACACTCACCATCATAGAGCAGGCCCAGCCCTTTCACTCTTTTCTCTTTGTTAAATCTCCAAGGTCTCTTCTTCCCTTTTGACTCTCAGCCGATACCCCACCTTATTAGTTCATTGAGAAAATAGAAGCAAAATAATAGAAATCTTCCATCTTCACTAAAACGTCTTCTGGTTCTAACTCTACACACACTCTCAGCTTCCTGTCAAACAGATAAACCGTCACCTGTTCCAGCTAAGCCACACCTTCCCTCGATAGTTGGACCCCTCTTCTTCTTATCTACCCAAAATTCTGTCTGGAGAGTAACTCCTTTCTGGAATCAAAGCTTCTTTTTCTAATAAATCCATATTCTTTTT
>LZPO01116968.1:675347-686721 GCA_001675575.1 Neotoma lepida
AGACAGACAGACAGACAGACAGACAGACAAACAGACACAGACAGACCGACAGACAGAGAAAGAGAGAAAGAGACAGAGAGAGACAGGGTGAGGGGAGAGAAAGATATTAAGAACCCAATCTAATTGCATCATTTACTCAGTTTAGTTTTGTGGTTTAGAGACAAGATCTCACCTCCTAGTCCAGGCTGGCTTTGAATTCTAGATGCTTCTAGCTCTGCCTCCAGAGTGCTATGATTATAGCAGGTGCCACTGAGCCCTGACATTTGCAGTATTTCATGTCGATTGCTAACTGTCCCAGAACCATATGTTGCCTGGTGTATTTTCCCATAGTCATCTGCATTGCCACCTCTAAAGCACATCAGATTTCCACACGTGAGTGGGATCCCTCTGGGCCTTGCTGATCTATTTCATTGTTCTGTTCTTATGCTCTGTGCCACATTGGGTTGATTAATAAAGGTTAACAGAAGGTCCTGAGAAGTGTAAGCCAGATCCGCCTAATTTGTTCTTTTTGTGTTTGTCTTCACTATTCTTGTGAATGTATTTCCCATGTAAATTTTAGAATCAGCTTGTCAAATTCCATTAAAAACAAACAAACAAACCACAAAAAAGATATGCAGCAATTTAAAACAATTTGAGAGCTTCCAGCTGTGTTTTTAGTCATTAAGAAATTATTAACTTATTATTATTATTGTTAATAATTATCAGGCTGGATCTCACTATGTTTCCCAGGCTGACCAGGAGCTCTCAATAAGAAACTGGAATCTGAAGTGCATACTACTATGCCCTGCTTAAAAAATTTTGTTTCATTTTGTTTTGAGATAAGATCTCATGTATCCCAGGCTGGCCTCAAACTTACTGTGTAGCCGAGGATAACTGAATTCCAGATCCTCTTGCCCCTATCTTTTGTTTTACTATTTTTGAAATGACTATTTTTGTTTTTGCTGTGTTGAGGGTGGAACCCACAGTCTTGTGCATGTTAGGCAAGTCTTTCACCACCGAGCCACACCTCCAGCCTCAGTAAGCAGATTATTGAGAATGTCTTGTGAAGTGTTCCTGTTTTTGATGACTTTTTTCTCTTCTGTCTGCTTAGTGGTGAAGTGTGAATAAGCCTGGGGAATTTATGTTGTTGACTTCTGTTTTTTTTCTTTTGAATATCTAAATATAAATTCCAGAGCAGAGAGACCAGATGTTTAAGGTAGAAATGAAAATTTGAACATACACACAGACCACATTAAAAACCTTTTATGAATTACCAATTAATCTTATATTGTCAATGCTAGACAGCTGTATTCAAGTTCATTCAGCCAAAATAAAAAAAATTAAATTATAGACTCTTAGCCCTTTTTCTTTGATAATTAAAACCAAATATATGATAAATCTTAGTGTGAGAAGTGATTAGACATATTAGCTCATGTGGAGTAATGTATCTTCTAAATTAAATATAACTGCAAAAACTGTGGATGACACACAAATGCTATGTCTGATTAACAAGGCGCAAGATGGAAAGTGATCAAAACTGTGGAAAATTTTCAAGGAAGAAAAGACGCTTGGCAGAGAAAAGTGCTGCAGACTAGGATTTTGGAGATGGGATTTGACTTCTGGTTATGGTAATAGCTACTTGACATTGAGCTAGATGTTTGACCTGGAATTTTTTTCTTTTTGCTATTATTTAGGTATAAAATTAAACAGCTAGACTGATTGATGGTACCGTATATATAGCAATCTAAAAGTTTGTTATTTGACCAGAGAAATAAACAAAGAGGGGATATTTCAAATGTAGACACAAGCACTTGGATGAGCTGGACATCAGAGTGGTACAGGTAAAGTGATGTGTCTGAAGCAGAGAGAGCCTTCCAAGGACTCATCACAGGTAGGGAGAGAAGCAAGATTGGAAATGCATCTTTACCACGCAACACGGTGTGCTGCGCAGTTAATTCTCTTTCATTTCCTCTGTTTTCTTTTCCTTACCTGCAAAATAGGAATGTGTCCGACAGCTGTCCATAGCAAGCCCATCATGCCTTTGCTTGTTGTCTGTGAAAACCTGAGTAGTGTGTCTCATCTTGCTTGTTTGATTTATCAAGACAGAGACTCAAATACCTAGTCCATGGCCTTGAACTTATGTTCTTCTTGCTTCTGCCTGAATGCTGGGATCCCTCACCCACATATTAGTGAGTTTCTAATAGAGTGTGTTTGGAAAGTAAAGAAACCGAGAAATTTTTTCACTTCATTCTTTTTTCTTTTATTATTATTATTTTTTTGTTTTTTTTGTGCTGGCTGTCCTGGAACCTAGTTTGTAGGCCAGGCTGGCCTTGAACTCAAAGAAATCTGCCTACCTTTGCCTCCCAAGTGCTAGGATTAAAGGTGTGTGCCACCATCACCTGGCTCCTTCATTTATTTCTCTAAATTAGTTTGTGCGAAGAGATTGCAAATCTATCTTTCTGTGGCTGAATTCCTGCTAGGATACACCTAGCCTGGCTCCAGAGAGTAGCACCTAGCCTTAACCCATCCTTTGTTTAACGGATACCTTTTGTTTCTCTAGCTGCCCTATGTGAATCCTGTCTGAGAGTCTCCCAAGGATCGAAGGCCTATGCAAAACTCGGCTCAGGAAACTCNGAAAACTGTGGTATCTGAGAAATCGAGGAATTTGCGCTTGGCATTGTGTCTTTGGGAGCNCCCTTCAGGTTGTTTTGAGCATATGGAAATTAACTGGCTAAACTGTAAATACAGAGAAAATAAAAATGCCCGAGGCAGAGGAAAAATGCTTCAGTCCATCGAAGCTGGACCCCCCTGCAGCCATGAAAGGCTAAATTCATTCGTAAGATGCCTGAGTCTTCTTTCCATGGACTCACGTGAACCCACATGCCTGTGCCATAACCACATGTGGCATCTTTCTTTCTTTTTTGAGACAAGCTCTGGGTGTAGCCCAAGGAGGGCTTGAATTATGTAGCCAAGGATGGCCGTGACCTTCAGATCACCTGTGCCTCTCTAAGCACGTGCCATTATGTCCAGCTTACAAATACGTCTTAAAAGTAACAGAATGAGCTGGCTGGAGAGATAGTTCAGTAGTTAAGAGCCCTGGCTGCTCTTCCAGAAAACATAGGTTCAATTCCCAGCACCTACATGGCTGCTCACAACCTTCAGTATCTCCAGTTCCATGGGAATCAGACACTCTCTTCTGGCCTTCATTGGTGCCAGGCATGTACTGGTGCACAGACATACATGCAGGCAAAACACCCATAATATAAAATAAAATAATTTAAAAAATTTTTTAAAAAGAAATATGTAACAAATGCATAAAGACACAAAGATTATAAAACAGAATGTTCAAATGGAAAGTATTACAACAAAAGCAAAACTCTTAAGATAGGGAAATCATTTAACTTCAGCCAACACCTTTGTGCACTCCTGCAGTGAAGTGACAGCTGATAGCAACTGTGGGGTCCAGCAGAATTACTACTTCCTCAAGTAGCTGGCCTATGAGCTCCCAGATCCCTGCTAAGTGGCAGCAAGTGCTCCCAGCCTCCAACACAAGTTTATGCTTGCCCATTCTGGGTTTTGTTTTTTCCCCATTTCCTCCTTCCAGGTCTAAAGAAGCAGCTATTGATGCTCTGAAAACACCATCTTTTTCTTCTTCTTCTTTTAGATCTTACATGCCTTTTATAGCCAAGTCCTCATATTAAACAGCCCTCTGAAGTATTGGAAGTGGTTTCAAATATCCAGACTGGACAATGATAGATTCAGTGAATATTTATTATGTAATAAGTTTTCTGCCCTTCCCCCCAATAAATTTATCTGACAGATCAGTAAGCCAGACCAAACCAAACTGAAAAAGTATAACAGCGGGTATATTGAGCAAGCAACTCCCAGGCAGGTTCACTGGTCTCAGAAAACGAGGCCAGAGAAGTGAGACAGGGTTTCTCTGTCTAACAGCCCTGGCTGTCCTGGAACTAGCTAGCTATATAAACCAGGATGGTCTTGAACTCATAGAAATTCTCCTGCCTCTGCTTCCCAAGTGCTGAGATTAAAAGCATAAGCCACCATCATCCAGCTGAGACCTTATCCCTGCTTGGTCAAGCTTGCACAGACTCTGACTCTCCTATACATTGTCTGGCTTCAGCTACTCTCTGAAACTATGAAGCAAGACTCCATTAGCCCCCAAATCATGTATTTTTTCATGCTCCCAAACGGGTACTGTATGGATGATTGGCTAAGTTCTGCTCCCAGCTGGAGATGGAGGCTGTTCCCTTGGACAACAAATGTATTGGCTTCTGTGCTGATTCTGGGGGAACACTTTTCTCAGTAGTTGCTTTTGAGGAACAGGGGGGCCTTTCAGCTTAGTCTTTATTCCTCTAAATGAATCTGGATCTTCATAAGATAGAGTGGGGGGGAGGGGTTGCCCCCAGCACATCTTTCTTATTGTCCCAGTACAGTGTAGGAGGTTTCTCTTCCATGGTGCTGATCTCTTCAACAATTACAACTTCTTTCTCAACACCAACCTGAAACTTCTATGAAACAAAGTGGTCCATTATCTTTAAATTCAAATTCACGCAAGTTCTCAGGGCATGGGCAGAATAAAGCCAGATTCTCAGACGTGAATCCCATGACTGGCTCCTATTCTGATTACGGATAAATCCTTGTTCCCCTCTTCAATCTCATGAGCCAGGCCTCCACTGTCCGTGTTTCTCTAATAGTACTCCCCTTTTAACTCCCACCAGAATGATCCATTATGCTCTACTTCACTTATTTGTCCCAATCTCTCTGTTTGCCATCTTGTTGCTATGACAAAATCATCTCTGACTAAAGCAAGATAAAGGAGAGATGTGTGTGTTAGCTCCAGTTCCAGGTCANAGTCCATCACTGCAGGAGTCACACAATCAGGTGCTGGAAACAGTTGCTCACATCCACCTATGGTCAAGAAGCAGCAGTCAAGGAATGAAATCATGCTACCTTTTCTCTTTCTGTACTTCTACTATTCAGGACCCAAGCCAGGGAATGGCCCTGTCCCATTTTAGATTGTTCTTCCCATGGCAGTGAACACAATCAGGACAATCCCCCACAGTCACACCCAGAGGCCCTTCCCCAGGCCATTCTTGATTCTCTCAAGTTGACACTGAACCATCACAGTGGACAGAAGGACAAGTCTCCAGTTTGTGTGTTTTAGACAAGTGTGCTACAACCGAGCTACATCCCAGCCATTAAAAATAAAATTTGAGATTTGAGACGACTGTCATGAATTGCAAAACTGCCTTATCTAGTTTATGTTCTTGATTTGTTTATACTACACTTTCTTTTAAGAAACATTGCTACTGGGCAGTGGTGATGCACACCTTTAATCCCAGCACTCAGAAGGCAGAGGCAAGCAGAGCTCTGAGTCTGAGGCCAACCTGGCATACAGAGTGAGTTCCAGGACAGCCAAAGCTACACAGAGAAACCCTGTTTGAAAAAACAAAACAAAACAAAAAAACCCAAAACACCATTCTTTTTTGAACTAGATTGGTGCTGCCAGGAGCAGATGTGTNTCACAGTCATGAAAAACCTGTTATTAAAACATGCATGCCAGAGAAGGGCACCAGATCTCATTATAGATGGTTCTGAGTCACCATGTGGTTTCTGGGAATTGAATTCAGAACCTCTGTAAGAGTAGCCAATGCTCTTAACCTCTGAGCCATCTCTCCAGCCCCCAAGCCAGATTCTAATCCCTGAGTTCCTCTCTTTACCTGGAAGTCCTCCCTATTCTCTCCTGCCTAGCTCTTGGCCATTCAGCTCTTTATTAAATCAATCAGGTGCCTGAGGCAGGTGAGGAAAACATAGACACATCTTCATGCAGTACAAACAAATATCCCATAATATTACCCCCTTTTTGTCAAGATAAAAAGGAAAAGTTTTATCTTTAACATAGTAAAATTATATACAATAAGAACAATTATCAAGTAAGGATTAAATTCACAATGTCCAATTCATTTGTATTTGGCATATTTGAAGAAATTATTATCTATCCTACCTTGATGAGTCTAAAGTTTTATACCAAAATAACTTTCTATTATAATTTGTATTTCCAACTTAAAAACATTTTTTTAGACCTTAAAACATCTTGTTAGATAAACAACTTAAGCTTTTATGTTTCTCAACCTTATTAACTTTACATTTCTTATGTAAGTTTCTTTTCTAAATTTGGTAACAAAGAAAACTATAACTATCTATTCTTCAGCCCCATCAAAGACCCAAGAAAGATACAGTATTATCTGAGTAAACAGGAAATGCAGAGTAAACAACTTCCAAAACTATAGAAATGACAAGAAACAGCTGGCTGCTAAACAGTCACCTAAGGTTCCTCTGCAATGTTGGGGAATCCACCTTTGGTCTACAGGCCTAGAATATCTGACAGACTTTTCTGTGAAGCAGATTTTTGAAGGACTGTCCTACCTTGTCTTGGCAAAGTTCAGCAGTTGCTTTCTTTTTGTCCTGCTTATCCAGTTTGGACAGCATACTGTCAGCAGTCAAAGCAAGGACAGTTTCTTGTCCAATGGTTTAACTCTGCCACAATGAAAGCAAACTCCATATGGAGGTTCTTTGATGCCCACCACCCTTTTTTGAACTAGATTGGTGCTGCCAGGGGCAGATGAGTCTCACTGTCATGAAAAACTTATGCTATTAAAACATCTTAATCCAGGTGGTGGTGACACACACCTTTAATCCCAGTACTTGGGAGGCAGAGGCAGGCAGATCTCTGTGAGTTTGAGGACAGCTTGGTATACTGAGTGAGTTCCAGGACAGGCAAGACCACACAGAGAAACCTTGTCTTAAAAAAAAAAAGAAAAGAGAAAAAAACCAAAAGAAAACATCTTAAATGTTATATTCTGTAGGTCTCAGAAGTGTTTGAAGACCATCTATTTATCTAAACTATATCTCTTTGACCTTGAAAACATATCTAATATGGCCACAAATTTGATTGTTATAGATGACTAACTACTAATCTGTATTTCTTATTATCCTAAATAGCTTTCAAGGACTAGAACTTTACATTACATTTTAAAATGTGCTGCATAGGTACAATACCTTAAACAAGAGTAGAAACATATGTACAGTATGTTCTTGTAGGAGAAAGTTTTGTCTTGTCCTGCCCAGCTCCTGCCAGGCTCCTGTGGCTGCTCAGACCCAAGTAAACACACAGAGGCTTATATTATTTTCAAACTATGGCCTAATGGCTCAGGCTTCTCATTAGCTAGCTCTTACATCTCAAATTAACCCATTTCTATAAATCTATACTTGCCATGTGGCTCGTGGCTTACCGATACCTTTACATCTTGCTTCTCCTGGCATCTGCTCAGCTCTGCTTTCTTCTCCTCTCTCCCTAGTTAGAATGTCCCACCTAACTTTATTCTGCATCACCATTGGCCAACAGCTTTATTTATCAACCAATCAGGGCAACACATATTCACAGCATACAGAACAGCATCACTATCATGTTCTAACAAAAAAAACCCTTAAATTTGTATCAATATACAAAAATCCATAATATTTGAAATTAATAGTTGCTTTTTAGTTTAAAAGTAGATTCAATAACATACTCTTTTATCCTATCATTCTCCCTTTTTTTCTTTTAGAAGGAGATCCCTGAATCTAACCACCTTTGCTTTTTTTTTCCTTGACCATGACTAGTAACAACTTGCAATCAAACCCCCTAAACAATGACAAACNTCTATAACCATCAAACGACCAAAAACCATCCACCCTACCTCTTGGGAATGTGGGTGTCATGTTCTCAAAATTACTTCCTGTTGGGTGACAGTATCTTTAGGGGACCCTGAGAAAATTGATAATGGTCAAGTCCTGGGAGAGCTAGCTGTATCATTTGTTGTTTAGTCTCTGTGTAATGGGAAAGTGCAGAGCTTATCTGAAGTCCTGGCTGGATAGTCTGTGAGGCTGGACCATCTCAGCTAGCTACTTTGAAGTTGTTTTGGATGTAGATTTTTGAGGAAAATGTAACAGAGGCATTCTGAGAGGCTGGATCACCTGGGCTACTTATCTTTATTAGTATCTGATCCTTTTTTTTCTGAAAACACATAAACTTTCAAAGACAACATACATATATCTCTGCACTAACACAAGTATGGAATGTGCAGTGTGCACAAATCAGATAAAGATGATTTTCTGTTCTATATTTGAGCAAGTAAAAGGCATTTGTCACCTTTTAAGTCCATTTGGAGTGTATAACCAAACTGTCATATAAATCTCTATCCATGTCATACAAAAGGATGGCATGTATTAATAAGTCATGAGGACGCTGTAGCCAACAAGATTTATCATGTCTAGTCTCAGAGCTGTTCTCATAGTATAGGGATCAGCATATACACCACCTGTCTTGTAGTTTTTCTTATTTTTTTCTTCATGTCTGTAGCTAAGATTTTCAGGATATCTCCCATGGTCAAATCTGATCTTTATTAATTTTGAAGAAATCCATAGCTTTTTGTTTGCTGTGGAAACAAAAGCATAACCTCTCTCCCAATGCAACACATTTTCTGACTTCCATTCTAAAGTTGACTTCCTTAAAATATATAGGCTAGTATAATTTAGCAGTTTTTAAACAATCCAACGTCTCTTAGCAGCATTTGCCCTTTGCTCATCATATTCAAAAATTCAAAGTCATCAAAACACCATACAGAATCCAGATGCCCTTGTATTTCCCATCCTTATGTGGCATATTTTTAAAACTTTTGAAAAATATTTTAAAGAAAGACTTTGTTATTTTTAAACTATTTATGACTGTCTATACTTATTTTCTTTAGCATCTAAGCACATTTTCAAGCATACTATACCTGTTCAGAGGTCTTTTTTCAGTCTGGACCTGGCTTTCTGTGTATCTGTAACCTTCTCTGACTTCCAAACCTTAAACAGCTAGACCACATGTCATGTGGCTCCACTTCCATTTAGTGCATGGCACTGGTGGCTGGCCCTTCCCTGCTCAGTTCCCTAAGAACCTAGCCTCATGCAGGTGGGTACTGGCCCTAGAGCCTCATTTACCCACTCCAGCTCTGGGAATGTGCTGAGTTTGTGCTGTAGCAGCAATTTCTAACTACTCTCCCAATTTTGGAGCACACCACTCAAGTGCATAGTAGGCCACCTTAAAGGATCCATGCCTCTATATGTCACAAGCACCAGGACTGCATGAAAGACTGTGGTTACTGGGAAGCCATGTCTGGCTCCACGTTCAGAACTTTTTTTCAGCTTTTTCAGGCCTTACATGCATTTATGTGCCTTGCGTTGGACACCAAATGTAGTGAGTCTTTCTCATAGGACTTTCTTGGACTGCTGGATCCCAAACAATGACATAGAGACTTATTATTAATTATGAAAGCTTTGTCTTTAGCTTCAGCTTATTCCCAACCAACTCCTATAACTTAAATTTACCTTCTATTTAGTTTCTATTAATCTACATTTTGCTACATGACTTTTTAACCTCTCCTCCATTCTGTATGTCCGGCTCCCTCCATGTCTTGCCGGCATCTCCTGCCATGCCAAATTCTAACCCCTGAGTTCTCTCTGCCCAGAAGTCCCAGCTATTCTCTCCTGCCTAGCTATTGTCCATTCAGCTCTTTATTAAACTAATCAGGTGCCTTAGGTAGGTGAGGCGAAACAGAGACACATTTTCATGCAGTATAAAGGAATATCCCACAACATTCATCTGATGAGGGACCCTGGAGTCTTAGATCAGGCAAGATTTATTAAGGTATAAAAATCTATAAGGTACATTCATGACACATTACAGAACTGAGATGCCACTGGTGATTCAGCCACTGCTGTCCTGCCGTTGTACCCAAAGGTGATGGAACCAAACTGCAAGCCACACTTCTGCTCCGACCACCCAAGAGAGTGTGAGACCCTTGCTCCACTGTTTTTAAGGGGTCATGCATCTTCAGAGAAAACCACACCCATAAGGCCAAAAACCTCTCCATTCAATTGGTCATTGGACTGAATGGCAGAATTCCCACAACAGCCATCTCTTCAGCCCCGATATTGGACTTTTTATTAATAGCACCATAGCTCATCCATGAATGAAGTTTATCTAAGACACACATTCTCTCTGTGAGGCACAATCAAGCCTTCTAATGCTAAGGAATGCTAAATAGCATTTGGCCATTTTGAATATGGGTGAAGTTACCAACAAAACCTATAAAATTGCAGAATGGTGGCACCCAATAAACTGTGGAAAAGACATTTGTTTATTATATGAGAACACAATGAGAAAACACAGGTTCATCTTGTTCAATCTCTGTCTGTTCTCCCTATGTTTGGTGATTTTTTTCTTTCTTTTCTTCCTTTTTTTGGTTACTATTTTAAAGTTAGAATGAAGTAACATGAGTTGAATATTAATTTAAATCCCACACCCCTCCCCTTTGGATTGAGCCAAAGGCTTTGCCAGACAAGTGCTCTATCATTGAGCTGCATCTCCAGATCCATTGTTTGTTTTGAATCGATGCGCCTCTGTGTGGCTTAGGCTAGCCTTGAACTCATGTCACGAAGTATCACAGCATGGGTGTACTGGTTTACTTGGATCTTGTGGAAAGAAGTAGTCTTCTTGGATCTTGTGGAAAGAGTATTCACCAAAAACTCAGAGGTACCTTAAGAATGAATTTAGCCTTTTTCTGCTGTAGGGGGATCCAGTCTCTAAAGACTGAAGCGCTTTCCCTTCACCCAGGGCAATTTTATTTTTCTCAGTATTTACACTTTAGCCAGTTGATTTCCATATGTTCAAAACCTGAAAGAAGCTTCTAAAAATACAATGCCAAGTACAAATTCCTTGATTCATCAGGTGTCATGGATTGCCAAGTTTCCTGAACCAAGTTTTGCATAGGTCTTTGTATCCTTGGGAGACTCTGAGACAAGATTCACATAGGGTGACAAGAGAAACAAAAGGTATCTGCTAAGTAAAAGATGGATCAGGGCTAGGTGCTACTCTCTGGGGGCAGGCCATGTGTAGCCCAGTGGGAGCCACAAACTCTCCATTCTCTTACCTCATCCTTTTTAGTGCTGGAATGATAGGTATATTCTATCATGCCTGGCTCGAATATTGATTTTGAGATGATAGGTAAATTTTAGAGGGTAGGTGGCCACAAATATGGGGCTCACAAATAATGCTATAACTTGAGTGTACTCTGTACATCTTATAGATGAAGATGTTGAAAAAAGAGGAAGAACTTCCTGGTGCAGAATTACATATTGTTTCAGGACCTGAGTTTGGAGATAATTAGATTTATTTGTGGCATTTATGACTATTGGCAAATTATTTAATCACACTGCTGGTTATTTGCAGCCCTGTGGTTACTGTGCGAGAAAAGCCACGAGGCACGACAAAACCCAGTATCAGAGTTTTATT
>LZPO01116968.1:690487-711391 GCA_001675575.1 Neotoma lepida
GGGGCTTTTACATAAAATGACATTAGGATGCTGGTTGGACCCAAACAAAACCCTTTTCTCCCTGGTTGTTTTTTCATGGTGTTTTATCACAGCAGTAGAAAGCTAACTAAGATAGCATCTTTTCAATAATGAAGTAAAGGCACGCACAGACTAGCCACAGCACTGGGGTAACTTTGTTCAAAGTAAAGTCGTAGTATAGACAGGAAAGAAATAATCTGTAAAGGTTAACAGTGGGCTGGCCACATGGATGAAAGAATACTCAAGGGCCTCAAGTTTGGGCTTTCTGTAAATTTATTAATTTATTCTACTTTACTGTACCCATGTTTTGCCTGTATGTATCTCTGTGGACCACATGGATGCCTGGTGCCTGCATAGGTCAGAAGAAGAATCCTGGAACTAGAGCTATGTATGGATGGTTGTGAGCCACCCTGTGGATGCTGGAAGCTAAATCCTGTTCCTCTACAAGAACAACTAGTTCTTTTAACCACTGAGCCTTCTTTCCAGTTCCTCTTATGGGATTCAAGAGAAGGAGTTTGGTTGTTAAGAGGTATAGAACAGACGGTTTTTCCTATTTTGATTGACAGACTTAGATTAGGTAATCCTTCACTCATTGTGCATCTTACTTCCTCTAATGCATCTAATTTTAGTCATATGCATGCCCAATTACAAATAGGTTTAAGATAGTCATCAGGGGATTCTCCTTAAAACTTAGAGGACACAATTTGCCTTAGGGCAAAGGCATCCAAAACTAGTTTAGGCCAGACTGGCCATCTGTCTTTCATGGGAGGTATGTTCTCAAATACATTTGAATAGAAATTCTCCTGAAGACAAGTGGTTTTTGGTTTTTGCAAGGGGGAAGAGAAACTTATTCCATTGTTTGGAGAGGGATGTACACAGCTTGATGTACGTTACTAAGATTTACTGAGTGTTTTGTTAGAAGAGGGATGTGTACACAGCCCAAGCCAATGGGAGTCCCTGGCTGCTAAGCTGTTCCCTAACTTGCCTTAAATAATGTATTCGAACAGGTAAAGGAGGGTTATACATATGTGCCGCCTTGGCATTTAGGGTTTCCTTCCATATACTTAGATCTCAGATAGACAATCATTGACCTGTGAATCTCAGTATAATTTTTTTTTCGAGACAGGGTTTCTCTGTGTAGCCCTGGCTGTCCTGGAACTCACTCTGTAGACCAGGCTGGCCTTGAACTCACAGAGATCTACCTGCTTCTGCCTCCTGAGTGCAGGAATTAAAGGTGTGCACTCACTGGAGAGATGGGTCATAGGCTAAGAGCGATTCCTGCTCCTCTGGAGGATGAGAGTTTTATTCCCAGTATCCACAAACACCTGTAACTTCAGCTCCAGATGATCTGACCCTTTCTTCTGTTCTCTGCGAGCACTCAGTCATCTGCACACACACACACACACACACACACACACACACACACACACACACACACTCATTTACATAATTGAAAATAAAAAAGAATAAAATCTTTAAAAAAATGCTGTGTGTGGTAGTGCACTCCTTTAATCCCAGCACTCAGTAGGCAGAGGCAGGAGGATCTCTGTGAATCCCCGGTTAGCCTGGTCTACATAATGAGTTCCAGGACTGCCAGTGCTATATAGAGAGAATCCCTGTCTCAAAAAAACAAAAACAAAGCAAACAAACACACAAAACAAACAAAAGGCATGTGTCATCATGACTGGCTTTAAATTTTTAATTTTTTTAACATNATTTTTTATTGATTCTTTGGGAATTTCACATCATGCACCACAATCCCACTCATTCCCAGTCCTCTGTATCCGCCCTTCACCCTTGCACATCCCCTCCCAAAAGAAAATTAAAAAAACAAACAAACAAACAAACAAACCCACACTTCNCTCCCCCATTTTCCCATCTCTCCATCACCTCTTCATTTGTTTTAGTGGCATTGGGAGCTGCGGTGTGTCACACAGTTACCCCTCTGTCCAAACAGCTTTACTTACAAATGTTCTTTATAATGAGTTGTTGGTCTGGTTCAAGGCCTCTGGCTTCTGGTACACCGTCAATACTGGACCCTCACGAAANTCCCCTCGGACATCCTCCTGTTGCCCCAATCCTGGAGATCCTGCACGCACTCCAACAGGTCATAGATGGGGTAGATGTTGGGGTGGGCCAACTCAAAGCCTTGGATGTGGTCCTAAATTTTTAATTAAAAAAATGTTTTCTCTGTATGGGTGTTTTCCCTATATGTTTGTCTGTGTACNGCTGTGTGCNTGGTGCCCACAGAGTCCATAATAGGGCATATGAGCACATGTAGGTGCTAGGAATCTAACCCAGATCCTCTGATAGAGCAGCCTGTGCTCTTAATCTCTTAGCCGTCTTTCCAGCCCCTTTAAAAAACTGTATTGTAGGGCTGCCTGACAGCTCAATGGTTAAAGGGACTTGCTGCCAAGTCTGTTATCTTGAGTTTGACCCCAGAACCCACATGGAAGGAGAGAAGTCTCTCTAGCAAGTTTTCCTGTGACCTCCACACTCAAGCCCCAGCACACACACATGCCTGCATGTACACACACAAATAAATAAATGTAAGAAAAAATTTACAAAGATTTTTCCTGACAGTCAAGGCTATGAGCTACATCCTGTAAGACTGTTTACTGAGCAAGCACTACGCTGGAAAGAAGTACTTTCTCAATGACTCCCCCTGTAGCATCTATGCTGACTCCACCGGTTTCATGGTGTAGTAAGGAATGGTTGGAGCTAGTGTGAAAAGCAAATGCTGGATTTTAGTGCCTTATTCTCCTAATTACAGCTAGCACTTGTGACATGCCTCACATCCTTGTTAGGAGGATTCTTAAAGGGTGAATCATTGCCGCAGACCTCCTGGGTCTGAGTCATCATCATCCCCTGCCTTTGCTGCTGCAGAGCAAGAAGACGTTTTTTCCAAAATCATCAGGAAACAGAACCCTAACTTAAGGGTTCTTATTGGGGACTTTAAGCCAGTGTTATCAACATGGTCTTCGCTCTTCAGAGCGGTAGGACTTGGTAATGTTTTCTTCCAAGGCTGAGATGGCTTTGATCCTAAATTCCTAGTGCTAGGTCACAAGGTCATGATGAGTCACTGGCTAAATACTTGTCAGGTCCCAGGTGCTGCTCTGAATGTCCAGAGTGGTAAACAAATCAGTTAGAATTTATTTCTCCTCAGATTTAGAGATGTTGCAGGCTGGGGCAGTTGAACCTGACTCAATAACTATAGCACAGTATTGGAGCAGAAGGAGTAGGAATGGCTACATTTAGGTCAACGGCTGACATTATCCACTGTTTAATTAAGATAGCATGGGATTAGACTGGGCAGTGGTGGCGCATACCTTTGATCCCAGCCCTCAGAAGGGAGGCAGAGGCAGGTAGATCTCTGAGTTCAAGGCCAGCCTGGTCTATGGAATCAGTTCCAGGATAGCCAGAGCTACACTGAGAAGCCCTGTCTCAAAAAACAAACAAACAAATGCACCCCCTCAAAAAAACCCAAACAAAGCAAAACAAAAGATACTGTGGAATTATGCTATGACTGATACATACAATGTTTTCTACATTTATGTACTTATTTGTTTTTTTTGTTTTTGTTTAATTTTAGTGTGTGTGTGTGTGTGTGTGTGTGTGTGTGTGTGTGTGTGTGTGTGTGAATGATGACTTGTGTGTGGAGCTCAAAGGACAACTTTCAAGAGCTGGTTCTCCTTCCACCTTCTTCAGGCAGGGTCTTGTGTCTGTTGTGCCATGAAGCACAGGGCTAGCTGTCTTCTGAGGGCTCTAGGGGTTGAACTCAGGTTGTTAGACTTGCTCGCACAGCAAGTGCTTTTATCCACCCATCCATCATGCAGGTCCTGTTCTCTGCTAAAAGTGTCATTCTTTTGAATTCAAAATCTAGCATGTCTACTGTAAAGATCAAATGCAGACATGCTTAAAGAGGAATTAAATTTCTTTCTTACTTCCTCCTTTCAAGTGCATTTCCCTNGGTTATAAAATGCTAGCTGTGTGTCCTTTCCTAAGTTCTCGATGTGTAGTTAAGTAGCTGTGTTAACACAATTGTCAACTTGAGAAGATCTGGAATCACCTAGGAGACAAATACTGCACTTTTTTACTTGAGAAATAACTTTTGGCTTATATTAAATGAAAAACTTGTATATGTTATCTTATAACTAGCATCTTGGGTACTTCTCAAATTGTATAGTGTGATGTGCTGAAAAGTGTTACTTCAAAAATTATGAGATATGAGATTCCCACCTTGGCTGCTTCATCAATTATGTTTTCAGAGAAATGAATCATTATGACCAGGATGCATATCTCTTATATGTAAAACGCAAGATTTATATTTAATGTCACTCAGGGTTATTTGAGCTAAGAAATATAGACAAAAGATGTTTCAAATCTCATTACAATTTTTGTTATCACTGTGTAGGAGCATCAGGAGTTAGAGATTTCCCTTTCTTTTTTTCTATTTTTTGTTTGTTTGAGACAGGGTTTCTCTGTGTAGCCTTGGCTATCCTGGAACTAGCTCTGTAGACCAGGCTGGCCCTCAAGCTCACAGAGATCTGCCTGTCTTTGTGTCCTGAGTGCTGTGATCGCCACCACTGTCCCGCAATAGTACTGTGTCAGAAGTGGGATTCAAACCCACGCCCACGAGAATCCCCAAACAGGGAAGCTGAGCTCGAGTCTAGCACCTTAGATCACTTGGGTATCCTGACATGCTCTTTTCTCCCTTTTTCTAAAAAATGATTTACTTATTTTTATTTTATGTGCATTGGTGTTATGTCTGCATTTATGTCTGTGTGAGGGTGTCAGATCCCTTTGAGCTGGATTACAGACAGTTGTGAGTTACCACGTGGGTGCTGGGGATTGAACCTGGGTCCTCTGGAAGAGCAGCCAGTGTGCTCAACTGTTGAGCCACCTCTCCAGCTCCAAGAGTTAAGGAATTTTATACTCTAATAAATACCATTGGTAACATTGTTTTGGACAAATTAGGTTAGAATTTATAAACTTGTAAAAAATTAACTTTTTGTGTGTTGGTAAAGAAGACTGGGAAAAGTCAATAAAACTGTGACTCATTTTCATGTTTACATTTTATCTAAAAGTAATCACAATTTGAAATGTGTGAGTTGACATCATTTCCAAGAAAAGTGCTTTTATACAACTTGGGTAAATCACATATACTTGGGAAGTCACACAAGAGAAAATTATTTTGATTTTTAGCAGCTAATCTGAACCTGTGAGTTGTGTAACCAACTACCTCCTACATGGATAGAAGTGAGTTCCCCACCCCCTACCAAGACAGGTGTTGACTACATAGTGCAGGCTGGCCTTAAACATAGCCCAGGCTAGCCCTAAACTCATAGAGATCTGCTGGTCTCTGCCTCCCGCCAAGGCATTTTTTAATTATCTTGATTGGGAAAGAACAAATGCCAATCAGGCTGTAATGATAATATAATACAAGTATGTCTAAAATTTGTACTACATACTAGAAATTATGCTACATACTAGAAATTATGCTGAATGCTATTGATACAGGGGAGTTTGGGGTCCCCTTTTGGGTATCTCATTAATAAAAGAATTTAAGAATTGACTCAAATGGAAGTACAAAGATAATTTTATTAGTTCAAAAGAAAAATGCCAGGGCAGGCAAGCTGTAAAACCTCAGCAGCTGCTCAGAAGAGGATGATGGAGGAGAGAAGAGAAAGCGATGCCATGTAAGCTGGCTATGGGTCAGACACATGACAGAGAAGCAGCCACATGGTTAGGGTGAAAGCTTTAGAGAAAGAGTGAGGAAACCCAAAATGTTGGGGTGGTGGGGAAGCCCAGGATGTTAAGGAAACTATGCTTAGAAAAAGAGATAAAAAAGAAGAAAAGGAAAAGGTATATTTTTCTGAATAATTCAGAAAAGTGAGCAGATTTACGACCCCCCCCCATGGGTGCAGTTCATAAGTTACTGCACTAGGTACAGGGATTCTGAGAAGGAAAAGTGCAGTATCTCATTAAAGGACTAATTAATCCACCCATTTCTTTAGCATGGCTTAAGGTGAGCCCTCCTTTTTAGGGGTGATCCCTTAGCCAAAATGATTGAGCTGACCCACCTGGAATGTTAAGTCTTCATGCAGGCCAGAGATTCCATTCTCTTGACCATTTATTTTTTTCCTACTCTAACATTAGGAAATGGTGGGAGCAGAGGCATCAATCAATAGTTGAATGCAATGTGATAAGATCTAGGACAGATCTAAAAACATGTAATCTCAAAGAGGAGGCAATTACTAGTCCCATTTATGACAGGTGAGAAGGGGGTGAAGTGATGTTTAAGAGTACTTGTTGACCTAGACTTGGTTCCCAGCACCCACACAGTAGTGCATAGCCATCTGTAACTCCAGTTCCAGGGAATCCAGTGCCTCCTTCTGATCTCTGTGGGAACTGTAGGCAAGCATTCGTATATTAAAAAGGAAAAAAAAATCTTAAAAAATAGTTGAGGAACACATTCCAGAGAAAGTGGTAGTTAGATTAGATCTCAGGGAATCTTACTAAGGAATAGATNAGCAAGACCTGTGGCCACACATGTTCAGAAGCAGAAATAAATCTGGAGGTGAGTGTGGTTGCTCACATCTGTAATAGCACTCAGAAGGCTGAAACAGGAGGAGCGTCATGAGTTCAAGGGCAGCCTGGCCTAGAGAATGAGATGTCGCCACAAACAAATCACTGTCAATAACCATTGAAAAACTAGGTGATATGGTCATCTAAGTTAGACAGGACATCGTGACTAAGACTATGGAAAATGGTGTGCTCTTTATGCTGATATGGAGGAGATCCGTGTGTATGTATATTCTCTTCATGTTGCTAATATGGTGTGTTATGTTTATTGATTTTAAAATAATAAACCAACTACAAATTCTTGGAGCAAGCTGCTGTTGGTTATAGTATACATATCTTACACATTGCAAGAAAGAATACAAGATTAGAAAGAGTTAACTGTATGAAACCGGAAGTCTCTAGATTGACCAGATTTGAAGAGCAAGAATGCAAAAACACTTAAAAGGTGAATCAGAGGCCAGGCTCCTCAGTAAGCGATTGTCAGCACTGTTGATATAGGAAGAGGAAATGAAAGAGTACAATGTGGTATATTTACATGACCTAGGCTTTAATCGAGACCATAGGTTTTGAAATAGAGAACAAGTAATAGATCATTTTTTTCTGTCCTTTCTCCTTTTTACTTCATCAAGGGTGCATACATTCTCTTTACAAAATCTTAAAATGTGGAGAAGTATATGAGATAGAAAATAATAGTTTGGGTTGGGGGTGTAGCTAAGTTGATAGAATGCTTGCCTAGTTCTCATGAAACCTTGGATTTGATCCCAAACACTGAACAAAATTGAGTCGTGGCATGTACCTGTAATCCCAGCACTCTGGTGGCAGGTTGATTAGAAGTTCAAGTTCATTCTCTACTATATAATGAGATCAAGGTCAGCCTGGACTACACTGAGATTCTGTCTCCAAATAAACAAACATCAACAAACAAAAAATAGTGCAATTGTTAATTGTAGGTTACACACACTTAATATTTGGACCAGTTCTGCTAAATGTCCCTTCAAAGCCGCGTTGGGCCAATTTATATTCCTGGCAACAATGTTTGACAGCAGTCTCCATATCCTTACCAGCCGCATCTAATTCTTCTTGATTTTAAGAATTGAATTTCTTAGGTTATTTAGACAAATCAGAAGAATAAGTCAACCAGTCAATATAACGAAATGATGACGACTGCTACTGATGTTTCCTGCGACAAAATGAGGTCGGACTTGGTTTTGCCACCAGCAGTCTGTGCCAGCTAAAACGTCTCTAAATTGTAGGGTTCTAAGTTTACATTTGGGGCGCACAAAACATATTTGTGGACAGAACTGCTCAGTACTCACCATGATGTGTGGCACATCAGAGTCTTCTTATGCTGAGGAATGCTAGNTAGCTTTTTAGCCCGGTAATTGGGGCCGTTCTGATTATGGTAGAGCCACCAACAAAATACAAAATTGAAAAAAACAAAAACAAAAACAAGAAGAGTGACACTTAATAGTCTGCATGGGACAGTTGCTTATAGTACGAGAACAGAATGAGAAAGCGGAGATTCATTTTGTTCAACCTCTGTTCTGTTCTATGTTCAGTGGCTTTTTTTGTTTGTTTTGGCTAAAGGAGAACTGAATTTTTATTTTTAATTTTTCTTTAGAGATAGAGCCCAAGGCCTTGGCAGCCAAGTGCTCTGTCACTGAGCATGTATTTGCCACGCGCATCCTCAGTGTTTCCAGGTCTTAGCAGCACTCGGTTAACTAGCGCCGCCCAGAGGTTAGGCACAAAGCCGAAGCCGAGAGGAAGTGACGCAGCGGAAGCCGTCGGGCAGCTCAGCCCGCCCCCGCCCGTGCCCCGCCCCCGCGGCGCCAGCGGAGCCAAGATGGCGACCGAGCTGGAATACGAGTCTGTGCTGTGTGTGAAGCCTGACGTCAGCGTCTACCGGATTCCGCCGCGGGCCTCGAACCGCGGCTACAGGTACTGAATGGGCNCTGTGGCCCGCGCCCGCCGGGGTGACGGGTGTGTCCTTGGGCAGCACGCTCCGGCCCGCGCCGTTGCCTCCGAGCGGTCTGCTGGTTAGCCTAACCACCTAGGCTGCCAGTGTCTCTCTCCCCACTTTTCTGTTTTGCTGGAACTCTTTATTTTGTTTTATTTTCTTAGTGCCTTCGTGCATCATTCCATTTGTCCTCCCCTTCCCCCCCTGGGACATCATCTGCTCCTCGTCATCTGCTTCCATTCATGCCTGCTCCATCTGTTACTCTTCCTGCGACCTTTGGCTTGTAATCCTCCACGCGCGCGCCTATGCACACGCACACAGCACGCGCACTCTCTCCCTCTCTTCTCCACCCCCCGCCCCGTACTCCCTGCNCACATAGTGTTGCTGTGCACTGTTTGCATGATATAATGATCTAATTTAATTTACACTGTTGTCATTCTCGTCAAGTGTCATCATCCTAATCCTTTAGGTTTTGTGTGTGTCTGTGTGTGTGTGTGCGCGCGCGCGCGCCAGAGGGCAAACGTTAAGATCCTGTTTTCCAACGATTAGCTGTTGCGTTTTTTTTTTTCGTGCGTGTGTGTGTCCGTCCCCACATGATAGCTTTTGGTTATGTAGTGATTTCTGTCTTCCTACCTCCTGATCACCTCTCCTATAGCTTTTCCAGAGTCGGTGCTGCATTTTTGCTCGTAAGGCCCGACACCCTGTAATCAATCCAGTGACTGAGGGTTTGAGGATGTAGGATGTTAATGGAGTTCAAAGAGAATTCACTGATATTTGTGTTGGAAACTGTTGAGTCTGAGCCCTGGACACTAAATAGCTTTATAATTTATGAGCCAATCTCTTAAGTTCTCCAGGCCTTAGTTCTCTCATTTGTAAAATCGGAGGAAAGGTAATGTAGGTATACTGTGCACTTCTTATGTACCTCACAGGGTTTTGCTTGTTTGTTTGTTTGTTTCTTTTTTTGTTTTTTGAGACAGGGTTTCTCTGTGTAGCCTTGGCAGTCTTGGAACTCACTTTGTAGACGAGGCTGGCCTCGAACTCACAGAGATCTTCCTGCCTCTGCCTCCCGAGTGCTGGGATTAAAGTGCACTACTGCCCAGCAACAAGGTTTTGTTTCTTTATGATGTATTTATTTATTTTATATTATGTGTATGGATGTTTTAACTATATGTATGCATGTGTATACCTTGTGCTCAGAGGTCAAAAGATTCCATCAGATTTCCTGGGACTGGAGTCATGGATGTTCGGGAGTCACTCTATGGGTGCTGGCAACTGAACCCTGGTTGTCAGAGCAAGAGCAACACGTGTTCTTAACCACTGAGACATTTCTCCAGCCCCTTCACAGGGTTTTTTTGGAGAGTAAAATGAAATAATATAATGGATGTGAAAGAATGTAGGATAGCTAAAGCATTATAAAATAAATACTAGTCTTACCCCTTTTCTGACTGACATACCATCATGGTTTTTCTCTTGTCATCACCTTTGCTAGAAAGTTACCGTCTCCACAACTCCATTTGCTTCTTAACCAGAGTTCATCATCATTAATCACTAGTTTGTGTTTGCAGAGCTATGCGTTGGCCCCATGGGTTGTATCTTTTGGCAGAAATAGTTCTGCCTTCAAGGAGCCATCACTGAGACCTGACATTGACCATGAATGAAACTCAGCATGCTTCTTGATGGTAGTTACAGGTTCTATAGTATGACCCATCGTGCACATAGCCTTCTGTGAGATGCTCTACCTGACGAATTTTGGTTTAGGCCAGCTCTGTGTGGACTTCACAGCACTTGATGCTCATCTCTGTCTCTGCTTTAATGGGTTGTTTAGTCTCCTGTTCTCCAAGGTAGAATGAACAGCCTGAAGTCTGTTAAACTTTGTGTCTGTATGGACTAGCAGGACCAGGGTAGTGTCTGGCACATAGTAGGCACTCAGGAAATGCTTACTGAAAGAAGAACTTGGGGGCCATCTCAGCATTAAAACACTTACTGTGCCATCTCAGCATTAAAACACTTACTGTGCCATCTCAGCAGGTAAAACACTTACTGTGCCAGCTGAAAGACCTGAGTTTGATCCCCTAATCCACGTAAAGGGAGAAGGAGAGAAGTAACTACACAGATGGTCTTCTGACTGCTACAAATGTGTTGTGGCATGCCTTTGCCCACACACATACATCATACACACATGGATAATACAATAAAAAAGAAGAAATTGGATTATGTAACCTACCCAATCACTTAAGCTAACAATAGCTGTACTGCTAAGTAAAGTGAACTATCTCATGGCTTCCTTTAGGGGTTAAGACTTCTAAAATGATGTCATATACATTGAAGTCTTCTGTTTTCCTTTTTCCTCAAGCCTTTTTACACTCCCCTGCTCCCATCTACGTCTCCTTCCTAGTTTATTCCGTCTTTATCCTCTTACCAGGCCACTGCCTTGTCCTGTCAAAGCAATTTCTTAATTTTTCTTGGTCCCTTTATCTTTGTTTCCTGTGCTTGTTTTGACATTTCTTACTATCTAAGGGGCGTTCCATCATTGCTCACTCTTACAGCACAGTGACTGGAAAGAGAAAAGCTGGGAGTGGTAGCACACATCTGTAGTCCCAGCACTTGGAAGTGGAGGCACGTGGATTAGGAGTTTAAGGTCATCCTTGGCTACAGGAGGCTCTGTCTTAAAATCTGAAACAAAAACAGAAACAGGGCTGGAGAGAAGGTCAGTGCTTAAGAGCATTCTGCTCTTTGCAGAGGGCCTAGGTTCAGTTCCTGGCACATACAGTGGGAGGCTCAAAACTGCTTGTAACTCCAGCTCCAGGGGATCAGATACCTTCTGGCCTTCACAGTCATCTGTACACATGCACACAAAGAAAAAAAAAAGACTTTACCCCCCCACCAAAAAAACCCTCATAAAAAACAACAAAATAAATTTAGCTTTATTTTGTGGGAAAGTCACATCTTGAACTTTGAAAATGAACATATTGATACTTAGCATACAAGATACAAGATGTCATAAGAATGTGTGTAACATGTATGTAATGTATGTAAGCATATAGTAGTAGGTGCTTGATGGCTGTTACCTTTCTTCTCTCCTTCTCCTTTATAAATACATTTTGATTGCTAATGCAAATGAAAAACTGAGATTAGTTTTATTTATGTTTTACACAAGGTCTCACAGTGTAGCCCTCTGGCTGCAGACTCCCAGAGATCTGCCTGCCTCTGCTTCCCAGCTGGTGGGACTTAAAGCTTTCGTCACCACACCTGGCCCGTGAGGTTTGTTTACAGTATCGTNAGGCGACCAGCAAAACCAAGAATGCTTTAGGCTTGGTTTTGGAAGGGAGAGGAACTAAGGATCAAAGGTCAAGGAATTTGCTGGCATGTATCCATTTATTTATTGAGAATTTGTTAACTATTTAAAGGTACTAGATATACAAGATAAAATGACAAGGTACCTGTCCAAAGAAATACATCTAATAGGCTTGTTCCTAATAGTTCCCACTTAAACTATATCTAACTGTTGGTGAATAATAATAATAATAATAATAATAATAATAATAATAATAATCTAACTGTTGACTGCAGTAAATAATGATTTATTGAAAAAAATTAATAGGGCAAGCAAGATCGCTCAGTGGGTAAAGGTGCTTGCTGCCCAGCCTGGTTACCTGGGTTTGATTCCTAGGACTCACATGATAGGAGGAGAGAACAGACGCCTGTAAGTTGTCATCTACCTTCACATGCATTTCATGGCATACATGTCCCCCCCCCCAAATAAATAAACAAGCAAGCAAGTAAACAAATGTAATTAAAAAGGTTAATCCATGAGGAATAGTGTAGAATGTTCTAATCCGGATCAGATTCAGGAACTTCAGAGTCTTTGAAGGTAGAACATCAAGAGGGAAGGGTAATCTTACAGTCCTGCCTGTTTAAAAGCTCTGCTGGGGCTGCATCTGCGTGGTAGAGTGCTTGACCAACATACTCAAGGTCCTGGGTTTGATCCCAAACACTGCAAAGACAAAATCCTCTTTTTTTTGTTAATTTTTCCTTTTACTCTTGTTCAGGTATATCTTGTTACTTTTCTTGCCTGTAAGTATTGGTGTTTTGTTTTTGTTTTGTTTTGAGACAGGACCTTAACTTTATAGCTCAGGCAAGCCTCACACTCCCTATATTGCCGAGGCTTCCCTTGAAGTCACAGTATTCCTGNTTTTAATTCCTAAAGGGTTTTAGGCAGACACACCACACTTTGCAGTCTTTGGGTTCATAAGAGGTAAATTATTAACATATTTTCCCTTTTTCTACACCCTTGACAAAACATAATCTAAATTCAATGTTTTATAGTCTTGGTCATAAATAACATATTAGATTTTACTCAGGTTCATAAAAACACAGATAACAAGTGTTGGGGTTTTCAGATGGTTTGTAAACATTTCAGATGGCTTTCCTGAGCTTCGCTCTCATATACTCAGCTGTCAGCTCCTAGACATCTTAAATTGAGCATACTGAAAATTCAACCTCCATCTGCCCAGACAGGGTCCACAAATAGTCTTCTTTATTTTAGTCATTGTGGCCTGTTTGCTCAGGTCAAACAGTTTGGAGTTTGCCTTGACTTCTTTTTCTCTTGGCCCCTACACCTAACGTTAGCATGAGAAAATCCTACTGCCTTTACTTTAAAAGCATCTAGAATCTAGCTAGTGACTTTGGTTCCTGTGTCTTCCAAGCCCCTCTCATGACTCATTGCAGTGTTCTTAACTAATTGCCTTGCTTCAGCCATCACATCCCTACATCTCTTTTCCACACATCAGACATAGTAATCCCTCTAGAATCCAAGGAGGACTGGGTCACATATCTGTCTAAAACCTATACTAGCTAATTTTTCACTCTGCTTGAGCTGCAATGCTTTTGATGGCTTGCAAGGCCCTGCATGGTCTGGCTTTTTTTTTTTTTCCCTTCTAGTGAGCGTGCCTTCATCCCAGCACCTCTGCACTAGCCCTGCNCTTACAGTGTTTTCCCTCAGGCATTCAGAGGGAACCTTCACCTGCTCTACCTTTTTTAAGTGTCCTCCGGAGCCCCAGGCTTTTGACTAGTTTTACAGTGTTAGGCCTGAACTCCTTCCATGGAGCAGGCCTCAGGTCCAGTCTAAAAGCAGGTGGTTATTTCCACAACCATTGTACCACCCTTTATTCCACATTTTTGCCTAACATTTCACCTTGGTGAGGCTACCCTGACTGCTTCCTTTTCTGGTGTTGTTGGGGATTGAACCCAGGGCTTGGTGCATGCTAAACAAGCTTCCTGGTCACTCTTTTGAATCCTATAACCTGTCCCTATTGTCCTCTTAGACTTTCTTAGCTGCCTTTACATTTCCTCCTCACCTTAAACTACTAAGCTAAGATACTGATACTGTTATTCATTACGTTTCCTTTTTGTTGTTTGCCCTCTGTTGGGATGTAAGCTTTCTGAGGGGGTGAANGTTTTGTTTGCTGTTCTATCCCAAGCACCTACAATNGTGCCTCCTACCTAATAAGTACTCTGTAAACACGGANGCTTCTGTTACCCAGGCTATTTCATCTAGCAGATGGACTTTGTTGTTCCCCAAGGAACGAAGCACCATTGGGTAGAAAATCATCTATAGGTAGGAGAGTAGCATCATAGCAGAAATTGTGNTGTTAGAATTTTTTTCCTTTTTCTTTTTTTTTTTGAGATGGGCTTACTATGTAGAATAGGGTGGCCCTGAACCACAGAGGTCTGGCTGCCTCTGCTTCTTGAGAGCAGGGATTAAAAGCATACACCTTGAAACCCAGCTCAATCTTATTTATGTATGTATGTATTTATTTATTTATTTACATACTTATTTATTCTGGTGTTGGGGAATCAAATTAAGGGCCTCATAGTGAGGAATTACTGGACCAAAGAAAGATTGAAAACCAGCTGGGCAAGCTCCAGGCTCTGCACTCCTTATTTGATGTCAAAATGCTCTTCAGATCCCCAACTCCATTCAGCTCTGTTGACTGCAACACACTTCTTTCTTTGGGCCAGTTCCACTCCCTGTTAGCAGCATTCCTCAGCAGGTATCCCGACTCTGGCATCTCTGACATCTTGTGTTCTCCAAGGCAATCCAGGCTTCAACTTCACAGCTTCCCATAATGGCCTCTCTACTAGGCCTCCGTTCAGTGACACCTCTGACACATTCCTGGCCTAAGTGGCTTTCCTTAGGCATGGAGGCACATTCCATGGCGCTATTCTTCTGTCCTTTACTCTAGAACCACATGGCTGAAGCTGCCAAGTTCTGCTGCTTCCTGGGGCTGGAACCTGGTCCTCTCTTTCAATTACATCTTCACCAGCTTTCTGTCCTTCACTGCCTAAGCTTGGCTATCCTGAAAATGGCTCTGTAGACCAGGCTGGCCTCAAACTCAGAGATCTGCCAGCCTCTGCCTTCCCAGTGCTGGGGTTAAAGATGTGCCCCACCACACCAAGCTCTAAGCTTTTAGTTCCTTTCACAGGCTGAAAACTTAGCTGGGTGGGATCTTGCCCTGAGGTCACCACTCCCTATGTTCTATTTCTTAATCTCCTTGGACACAAGGTTTAGCTTATCTAAATTTAGCTTAGTTTATCTCCTTGAACGCAAGACTTAGCTTGATTCTACTTCCTGGTGCTCTTTTTCTCCTCAAAATTTACATTTTGTTATTTACCCTGGTCAGCTTGCTCCTTTTCATTATAAATCTTTATAAGCATGAACACTAGTAACCACACAGCAGAGTTTATGCTAGGCTGTTTTGAGATTTCCTCTGTCAACAGAATTAATTCAGAACTTTTCAATTTAGCTTCAGNCATTCTCTTTGGACAAGGGCAAAAAGCAGCCACTTTCTTCACCAAAATATCTCAAGAACTATCTCTAGGCGACATACTGATTCTCCTCTGAAACCTCCTGAGTCCCCTGACAATTCAAATAACTCTTAGCACCTCTGTCTTCCATACACCTACTAATATGACCCATTAAGCAGTACTTAAAGCATTCCACTGCTTTCATAACCCAAAGTACCAAAGTCCAAATTTCTCCAAACAAAAACACAGAGAGGCCAGTCACAGTAAAATACCCCAGTCCCTGGTACCAACTCTTGCCTAAGTTAAGGTTTTTATTGCTGTGAAGAGACACCATGACCACAGCAACTCTTACAAGGAGTTACAACATTTAATTGGGTGGCTTACAGTGTCAGAAGTTCAGTCCATTATCATCATGGTGGGGAGCATGGTGGTGTGCAGGTAGACACGGTGCTGGAGAGGTTGCTGAGAGTCCTACATCTTGCAGGCAGCAAGAAGTTGATTGAGACACTGGGTGGTGTCCTGAGCATAGGAAACCTCAAAGCCCAACTCCGCAGTGACACACTTCCTCCAACAAGGCCATATCCACTCCAACAAAGCCACACCTCCTAATAGTGTCACTCTCAATGAGATTATAGGGGCCAATTACATTCAAACTACCACAGGGTTTCTCTGTAACAGCTCTGGCTGACCTGGAACTTGATTTGTAGACTAGGCTGGTCTCGAACTCACAGAGATTCATCTGCCTCTGCCTCCCTAGTGCGAGGATTAAAGGGCTGTGCTACCACGCCTGCATTAGACATTCGAACATGAGGCCCCAGTTTAAGGCTTGAGTTATTTCTCATGATTATTTAATAGGCAGAAAGAATAAGCCCCCTAGCACAGGAAAACAAATATGGGCAGTGAAATCCCAGTACTTGGGAGGCAGAAGCAGGCGGATCTCTGAGTTTNAGGTCAGCCTGGTCTACAAAGCAAGTTCCAAAACAGCCAGGGCTACACAGGAAACTCTGTCTTGAAAAAACAAAACAAAACAAAACAAAACAAAAGGAATATACCTGAGTCCTCAGGCTTGCTATTTTCCTTTCATAGGGCGTCTGACTGGAAGTTAGACCAGCCAGATTGGACTGGTCGCCTCCGAATCACTTCAAAAGGGAAGGTCGCCTACATCAAACTAGAAGATAAAGTTTCAGGTAAGCGTGGGGGGGGGCTCTCAAACATGGGGGTGCTGGATTGGTGTGCTTTTGTCAGTCCCCTCATATTGGGGACTGGCATGGAAAAATACCCATTGACTGGAGTTAGCTTTTCTTCTGCTGCTCAAGGAGGTCTCTTTCTTGCTGCTAGGGGAGCTCTTTGCTCAGGCACCAGTAGAGCAGTACCCTGGTATTGCTGTGGAAACGGTGACAGACTCCAGCCGCTACTTTGTGATCAGGATCCAGGATGGTACCGGTAAGGGAGCTGGGGTTTTCAGTGGGGTACGGTCAGGAAATAATGAATGTACTCTAATACAGCTGTGTCCTTATTAAAGTTCTCTTCCTTTTGATAACTTTTCTTCTTTCTTTTTCAAAGTTACTGTGATTATTGAAGGGAAAGGATTAACATTTTATAGATGTGAGCATAAGTTCAATTGAGTTTAAGTTAAATTAATCAAAATGATTATTTAGCAAAAGAGAACATGTTATAATTGCTGTGGTGGTTTTTGATGGGGTTATCTTGGATCATCCATTTCTAGGGCAGTAGTTCTCAGTCATTGCAATTTTTTTTTTTTTTTTTTTTTTTTTTTTTTTTTTTGTAGTCCTGGCTGGCCTTGAACTTGCAATGTATGCCAGGCTGGCTTTGAACTCAGAGACTGGCCTGCCTTTGCTGGATTTAAAGACATGTACCACCATGCTGGCTTCTTCATACCTTTTAATAGGTTGGAACCAAAGACAGTAAATATTTTTGGCTTTGTGAGCCAAGTTGTAACTGCTGCTCCCAGTTTGGTGGTTGCAGGGTGAAGTAGCCACAGACATATCTNTCCAAGTCGATGTGCCTGTGTTTCAGTAGAACTTCATTTTCAGACTCATGCTGTGGGAAGAGTTGGCCTTTCGGCTACATGTTATCTGCTGACTGCTGGTCTGTGAGAAAATACTGAGCAGATGTTCTGCAGTTCGTGTGACATGTATTTCTCTGATAGGCAGAAGTTGTCATACAGAACACCTTTTCTGAGATTCCTCCTTTTCACAGGGCGGAGTGCATTTATTGGCATTGGCTTCACAGATCGAGGGGACGCCTTCGACTTTAACGTTTCCTTGCAAGATCACTTCAAGTGAGTGAAGCTTGTCCTTAGATTTCCGGGTAAATGATTACAGGGGTGCTGCTTCTGTGGGGGGTTTACTCAGTAGTCTGTTCTTTACTTTTCCCTATCTTTGTACCTGTTCTCATCTTTCCGTACAGCCTGTAATGATATTTTAGATCCTTGGGTGGTGGTTAGTGTTGACCCTTGTTTATACCTGTGGGGATTTGCCCTTGCTTTTAAAGAGGTGGAGGTGGCACAGAGCAGCAGTGGCCTGGACGTGGGCAGGTGTGTGGTAGTTCTGTCAGGTTTGCAGCTGCTGTGCTTGGTGCCTATATTTCTTCAGCCCAGCTGAGTTTGGCACAGCTGTATGAGCAGCACTAGGGCCATATCACTTCCTGTCTCTAGGACAGTGTAGCTCTCTCTTTTTTTGAACATAAAAACAGGTTATAATTCAAAAGTCCATATCACTTCCTGTCTCTAGGACAGTGTAGCTCTCTCTTTTTTTGAACATAAAAACAGGTTATAATTCAAAAGTCCAGAGTTATTTGAAACTGGAAAATATTTTCTCTGTAGAAAACAGTAAAAATGATAACATTTCCCGTTAAGCCCTTTTAAGCCAAATAATAGCTGAATTATATATATAAATACTGATTACATTCTGGGATACAGAAGAAATCTATCTTCATCTGTTCAGAGAGCTATGTTTTACTTAAGTTGTATAAGTGAGATTCCTATTCATCCTCCCCCTCACTGTTTGATTTATGGCAGACATTTTTCTATAGGCTAATCCATAATCTAAAAAGTACAGTCAGTATATCCTTTCGTCAGTTTGATATGGTACAAATTCTTATCCTAATAGTGAAATGTTTCACTAAAGCATGCCCAGTAATTGGGCAAAACCAAAACTTATTATAAGCAACAGTCATCCTAGGGTCCTCCCTGCTAGGTAGCCTCCCTGGATATGTGGGTTGCAGTCTGACTGTCCTTTGTAGCTCTCTCTTTATTGCTCAGGACTCTGAAATCTAAAGCCCAGAGAGATGGAACCTGCAAGGACATGGTAACTAACACATCTCCTTTGGGCAGTACTCTGCCACAGGGCTGAGAACTGTTGGGAGGGATGTATCTATTGTGCATTCTGCATTGCTCCTGTCTGAACCCAGCTGGCCTCTCCTGGATAGTTCCCCTTTTCTCTCTCATGTCTTTGGGTCTCCACTTGGCTCTCTGGAATCCAGTTCATCTGAGTGAGATACAGCCAGATTTATGTCAGGCTGTGTATCAGGGAATTCCAAACTGAGATAAATTATTTCCCCAAAGGTGGGTCAAGCAGGAAACTGAGATTTCCAAAGAATCCCAGGAAATGGATAATCGTCCCAAGTTGGATTTAGGTTTCAAGGAAGGACAGACTATCAAGTTGAGTATTGGGGTAAGTGGTTTCTTTTCTTTGTTTTTTATTTTATGTGTATGGGTGTTTTCCTGCATGTATGTTTATGCACCATAGGCATTCAATGTCTGTGGAGGTCAGAAGAGGGTGTTGAATCCTCTGGACTGGAGTTACAGGTGGCTGTTAGCTGCTGTGGGAGTTGTGGTGCTAGGATTCAAACCTGTGTCTTCTGGAGTAGCAGCCAGTGCTATTTACTGCGGAGCCATCTCTCCAGTCCCTGTTTTCTTTTGGAAGACAAGGCATCACTGTTTATAGCCCTGCTTGGCTTAGAGTTTGCTATGTAGATCAGGCTAGGCTTGAATTCACATATCTGCCTGCTTCTGGAGTGCTGGGATTAAGAGTGTATGCTGACTATCAATTTTGTGTTTTTAAAATCATTTTCCTGTTATTCTTTAGGTCAGTGACACACCTCTCTCTCTTTTGTAGAACATTACAACCAAGAAAGGCGGTGCTCCTAAGCCCCGGGCCACAGGGGCTGGGGGCCTGAGCTTACTCCCACCTCCACCTGGAGGCAAAGTCACTATTCCCCCACCATCCTCCTCAGTTGCTATCAGCAACCACGTCACCCCACCGCCTATTCCAAAATCTAACCATGGAGGTAATGATGCAGGTAAATCTAATACTTAACTTTGAAAATTACCTTAAATTATGGTTTAAATGGATAATAGCCATTTGCCAAGGAGTTTTTGCTAGGAAGTTGCTTTGGTACTGACATGTGATTTTTGGCAAGGGACCAATTTTTCTGGTGAAGTGGTATCTAGTAGGTACTTTGATAGAAACCATGTGGTTATTTAAGACTGTGTCTGCGCTGGAGAGATGGTCAAAGTGTAAATGCTGCTCCTACAGAGGGTGTGAGTGTGCTTCCCAGCCCCCACATAGGTCAGGCAGCTAGCTACAGGGCATCAGAGGCCTCTGACCTCTGAGGGTACAGGTANTCACATGTACATAGCCACATACAGACACACATACACATAATTAAAAATAATAAAATAATGGGAAAAAAAGGACTCTGTCCTTCATTGTTTGTTGGTTAGATGCTAGAAGGCTTGTAAGTGAGAGGTATAAAATGGTTTTGACTATGGCTTAACTACTGATGTCTGAATGCACTTGGTAAACATTACTTAAGCTCTCTTTTAAAAATTATTATTTATTTACTTTCGGGGTTGGAGAGATGGCTCAGCAGTTGAGAGCACTGGCTGCTCTTCCAAAGGTCCTGAGTTCAATTCCCAGCAACCACATGGTGGCTCACAACTATCTATAGTGGGATCTGAAGCTCTCTCTGGCATGCATGCAGACAGAGCACTTATACTTAAAAAAATACATAAATAAATAAAATAAAAAAATTATTTACTTTCAATTAATTTCATTTTTTTGAGACGGGATCTTATGTAGCCCAGGCTGGCCTTGAATGCACTATGTAGCTCAAGATGACCTTAAATTCCTGACCCACCTGTCTCCATTTCCCAAGTGCTGGGATTATGAGTGTGTGCCAGCACATGGCTTACTTAGAGTCTCAGTATGCTTGCTTGCAAAATGGACGTGAAAAACTACTCCAGGTTGGTGAGGTTAATGCTGTACAGTTCCTAGCACGGTTCCTGGAGCACAGCAGCCATTCTGTAAAAAGATGATATCAAGGCCTGTACGTTTGTGATCTTCCAGTCAGGTGGGAGCCCACACATGTGGTGCAGCACTTAGGAGGCTGAAGCCAGAGGATCTCAAGTCTGAGCCTGCATGGCTACATAGTGAGCTCCAGGCCAGCTGGGTCCACGCCAACAGAAACCAACCAAACAACATTTGTGTTTGTCCTTACTGACCAGAGGTAAA